>JABEVN020001988.1:0-22913 GCA_013146195.2 Codonopsis lanceolata | reverse complement strand
TTAACACCTTATCGAACTTATAATGACTCAGATTGAGTCAATTTACACTTTCAAAATTTAGGGCATAGAAGCCATGGGTCTCAATTTCCCTATATCCATAACTATCAACATTAGTCATCATCCCAGGTTCATTGAACTCACATAAATAACAAAACACTTACGAGGAATCGAGAGAACAAATTCATCAATTTGTGCATAACTTCATTGGTTCACCTTACGATCATATCCTTCCAAGCATCTTTGCCATTCAAGCTCAATACACATGAACAATTCACATAACAAGGTTTATTAGACCATTTGGCATATGAATTTCATACTAATCAAGGTCTCACATAGGTTCATCCCACTATATCAACACATTGAAAATCTAGGGTTCATGGCATCTCTAGCAACCTCTAGAAATTGCATCCATTGACCTCACTTAGCAAGAATGATTGTTTCCTAGGGTCAATGGAGCCAAAAGAAAGAGGAAGAGAGTAGAAACTTACCTTTGTTCAACCTTCTCAAGCCACAATCCCGAAATCCTTGGTGGTGGTGTTGTTTTCTCTAATCCCCTCTTCAAAACTATGGTGTAGCTTGAGAAATGAAGGTCCCAAGCTATGGCCTCCAAGATTGGGCACTCAAGAACCCTAAAAATCTCCTCTCTCAAGCTCTCCCACGTTTTTGTGAAGTGTAGGCAGAAAATGAGAGGTTTAAGTGTTGTTTTGTGTCTTATATATGATAGAAACTAAGTGGGTGTAGGTTAGATTAGTGGGGTGTTTCTAATTAACCACCTTAATCTCACCCTAAAACTCTAATAGATGGTTAGGACAAATCATAAGACACTTAGGAAGGTTTAGGATTAGTTTAGGATGGGTTTCGTGGTGATAGGATAGGCAAATGGGAAAAATCCACAAATCTGCCTGCACAGGCTGAAGACCCATGCGCCGCATTGAGGGATACAAAGCCACCCATGGTCCCTTATTACACTTGTCTTCTTGTTGTCTCGCTTGCATCCGATCGTTCCCAGCATGCAAGCGCAAGCCTTAAAGCTTCAAACGACCTATAATTCAACCCTTAAAGTCCTCAAACCTTGGCTAAACCAAACAAGTCTCAAACCACTTTTAAAGTAGGTCTAAACTCCCATAAACAACACCCTAAACAACCCGGGCAAACCGACGCAAGACGAACAATCTTGCTATTGAAACGTCAATGAAACCACAAACCGACGGGTAATAACCCATGATTGTAAACACCTTTAAGGCTACAAAATAGGCCTGAATGCATATCAGATGATGAACAACGATAGGGGAAAAGGACTAAAGCGAGATGATCACCCTAATCTCGAACTACGATAAGGAGAATTGTTATCCTAAGCCAAAACTTCACGAGACTTAAAGAATACATCCAACTAGAAGTATAATGCATCTAAACATGTTATTTAATCCTCATGTAAAGATCTAGGACCAAATCGAGGTCCGAACACAAAACCCCGAGTGAACTCTCAATCTGCGCATTTCGACTATCGCCGAAAGACACCTGTGACTTTAGCAAGTCAACAACTAATGGCATCTCTTAAAAGTATTTTTGATCTTAATGTGATCTCTCATACACATCTAGACTCTCTCACGAGCCAAACAAACAATCAACCAAGGAAGAAATGCGAGATTATGTGCAATTCAAGCTAACCGGAATCAAGGATCTTACATCCTCTCCCTAAAAAGAATTCGTCCCGATTCTAAAGTATCTCAAAGTATCTCAAACCAATGCTAGTCATCACCTCAACATGGAATACCCGGACACCACTACGGTGCCTCACAATCCCGAGTAAACACTGATGCTCATAACCATAAACCTAGACTCGGTCTCCAGGAGTCTACCATCACAATAACCAAACCAAGCATATGAGGATCAAACTACCGTGATCCGGACTCGGGATTCAACCTCTCAATAGGCACAAACCACATAAACTCTTTAGATTGGAAATAATATGACTCATATTCGAGCCGCGAAAACACATACGAACAACACTAACCAAATCCATACACAACCCCAAAGTTTACTATGAAAACAAGTTTAAGTATACCATAAACATTCAACTACCGAAACTATTTGTCCAGGGGCACATCATAAAATTCGCAAGATAAATGATCTTAAGTCACAAGAAGTAATAATTACCTATAGAGCAATTCTCAACCAAATCGATAATCAAGTTGACATTTCAAGCCACTAAATAATACTCGCGATCTCTCCTATCGCGGGAAAGAAAACATAAGAGCACAATAATGAAATGTTTTGAAAAATTCTTTCCATTTATGTCCATTCCATTTGGTAATGGGTATAGTCAATTTCTACATAACCATCCAACAACCGATCCTAGTCAACAACGAACCATTTTTCCAACAACAACGATCAAATTAGTACCGCTAAATTGATACTATTGTACTTTCGTTCTTGAGGAGCTTGCTGAAGGTTAATGATTAAAAGTTTTAAGCATCCTTTAATAGTCTCCTATGCTAATGAAATGAATGAGCAGAGATAATAATTATGAAAGGAGAATTTAATATACTACAATGTATATCAAGTAGGTGTTCCTACAACTAATGCACATAAGCTGAATGAAATAAAGTCAAGTAACAAGGTCTATTATTGGCAACAACAATCATACTTACCACAAAACTTGTGTACCTAGTACACATAACAAAGAAATCTCACTAGAAGTCACCACGTACCGACGCGGACGCGGATACTAGTAGTCGTAACGTCTATATTCCACAATTCCAACCTTTCTAAAATTCTAGACCAAGTCTACAACTAACGTAAATTCTAAGCGTCTCCCAAACATCAACACTTCAACAAAATTGTGGTGAAACCTCATACTTGTTCACTCACTAAAGTCAACCCATAAATCGCAACACTTAACTTTCGCACTTATCGAGTGTATCCTACTCGCATAATAATCATAAACAATATTATAGATGTATATTATTCCTCACCTTAAACATATCCACATAGGATATACAAGTATCATATCAAACCAATAAGTATCATCATACAATTCATGCTTCATATATGTATACATATATATACAAACATTCATACCCCAGCTCTTAACATAGGCCTACAAAACCGTAACCCCATAAAACCATTAGTTACTATCGTCGTAACATAAATCCATCCCCAATGCTCTATATATATAGTATAGTCCTATATATACATAGACTACACAAGAATCCACAAATCATGTGTGATTACCTACCGGCAACTCACAAATCAAACAACATCACATACCAACACCACATTGAGGCTTTATCCCCAATCAAACAATAAACCAACAATATGCAATACACCATGTAATGTATGTATGAATGCACATGAGCTACCGATAAGACGTGTACTCATAATAACAACAATAGTAGTAACGGTATAATATATATATACGAGAGCATACCTTCCTATTCAGATAGGTTTCAAAACTCCGCAATGGCCAACTGCCACGCGCACACGACCTCAAACTCTAGGTCGACCATCACCATCTCTCTTGGAGCCACCAGATTGTCGACTAGTACTCTCAAATTGATTAACCCTCATCTTCGGGCAATCTTTACGAACATGATCACCGCCACAAGCAAAACACTTTCCTCCCTTGCCCCAACATCTGTTCTCGGCATGTCCTGTCCTCATACAAAAATTACATATCAACTTACCGCCTCGTCGTCTCCGACTAGAGGTAGGAACATCACTCTGTCTACCAGTACGTGTGATTCCTTGATTAACTCTCTGAGGAGTTACTTGCCCTCCAATATTATCATCGCTCTTAATAGCCCTCGAGGTTCTCTTTTGAGCATACTCCTCGACGTCCAACTCCATCGCATAAGCACGATCCACAGCATCTTGGTACTCCGTGAGCTGTAAGGGAATAAGCTGCCTACGATACTTCATCTTTAGGCCTTTTACAAACCGGTGGGTCTTCTTAGCCTCATCTGGTACTAAGTAACCACAGTAACGAGCCAACTCTGTGAACTTCGCTGAATATTGAGCCACAGTCATATCTCCTTGTTCTAGCGCAATAAATTCCATTTCTCTTCTTTCCCGAACTACTGCCAGAATAAACTGTGCCCTAAACTCCATTATGAAATTTTCCCACACTTGAGGCACTCCATAGTGTCTCCATCTATCTCGTAACACATGCCACCAATGGTCAGCCGCACCACTCAACGTAAAAACTGCTAGGGTCACCATCTCTTTTGACGTACAACCCATAACTTCAAAGATCTTTTCCATGCTTTCTAACCAATGTTCGGCTTTAGAAGCATCGGGCTCTCCATCGAAGCCCTCAGGTTCCAACTTCAAGAATCTCCCAAGTATAGTGGAATCGTCTTTCCCTCTAAACATTTGTTGAGGAGTCACACGCGGATCATTAACGTTTTCCCCTCTCTCATAACCACGAGCGGTACTCGAATGAGGTCTACTGGAACTAGCTCCATGCCAAGCTCCTGAAATAATATACCTACAAGGAACACTCGACGTTAAAAATCTCAACAATAAACCCAACCCAACTAGGCCAAGGAACCTATCCTGGCGAAATAGCTAACCAATAGCTCTGATACCAACTGTGACGACCCGACCCGGATCCCAAGACGAGATCCCAAGGTCGTGCCATCAGACAACCTAAGAGGCCAGACAAGCACCTGCTAAGCATAATGGTGCGAGTCAAAAGACGAGCCAACAAGCTCAAGACAAGAAGACATAGCCATAACGGCGATACAGATAACAAAACTAAAACTGAAGCAAAACCACAAATGGACCCGAGCTAACAAGCTTCTAAATATAAACAACCAAGGAGATAGTAAATCTCTCGGCCCAAAAATTCTACGTGCGTGACGCAACATTAGACACACACAACAAGCTATCGGCAACCAAGGCCGGCAACTAACAAAATCCCAACCTGATAAACACCACTCAACGGCTATAACATGCCGGAGGAACAATTCAACTATAACAATATAATATCAATGCTAGACCACCAACCAAGATCTCACGACTAAAACTGTCGGAGATAGGAACAATAATAATACAAACTAGAATAAACGAGCCACACATGCTCGAAATGACAACGGGAATAATTCTAAGGATACAAAAGCTCGGATATACAACCGGCTCCCAAATACATAACAATAACATAATACTACAATCTACCCAAGTAAAGTCTACATAACTTTACATTCGAGCCTCACAAATAGATAACAACATTAATAATAAATAACTCCAAGCTTATGACTTGGAAGACCACCTGCTAGAAATCGCTATCCGAAGCCGCCGCACGTACTAACGGGATCACTGCACATACTAGGGAAAACAGTCACACGGAGTGAGTCATAATGACCCAGTAAGTTTCTAAATGAAACTATATGGCATATTATGTCATGGCATGGCATAATGTGCAATCATATAAAAATCATGGTATCATGCTAGTATACCAACAAGAAACATGTACTTAATTTTTAAAGCACATAAACTCACATAAATCATGTAGCATAATATCTTTCATATAAATGCTTATAAATAAACATGTGTAACAGTAAACGTAAATCGAACCGTTATAATCAAATCCGGGTTCAAAACCCAACCAACTTACCATGAGATCAAATCTCAAACCAAGATCCGGGCTCAATTCCCAATCAATCATACCTTGGGGTTTCGTCCCCAATAATCACAACTCACCAGTTTCCCTTAATGAGTACTCGTTACATTCATCCAGTCTCTGGATGAGAAATGGGAGCTCGAAAGTAGGCTAGATGTCTCTATCCCGAGACCACATCCCACTATTGGCCAAATAGTGAGGAGAAAAAGGACCCAATGCAACGATTCATAACGATTGTTTCCAAAGACTATGAATCGTCCCATTGCCGACACAACAACCAAACCCGCCAGCTGGACTTTAAACCAAACAATCAAGTAGATATTTACTTGCATAAACCAATGAGACCAAGTTCATTATTATCGGGCTCATTAAACCATGTAGGACATAATGCTCTACAACAATCTCATAAACCATGCACATAATTGCATATAAATAAATAGGGCATAATGCTCCACAAAATCCCATAATCCATGCACATATTTGCATATAATCAAGTAGGACATAATGCTCTACCAAGTATCATGAACAATGCATATATTTGCATATAACCAATGTGTTCAACTAACTTACAAGTTTAGTTCAAGAACTACTTATTGAGGTATTCATTATTCCTCAAGTCATCAACCAAGTCAAGTATAGCATACAAGCTTAATAAAATATAATGTGAGGTCTTCCATAATCCTCAACTCAAATCAAACCAAAGACTACTACGCTAGTCTTAAAATATCCACAATTCAAGACTTATTATTTTAGTCTTTATTTTAAGTACACCGGACTCAATCATAGTCCTAATCGTCACACGTGATCGATAACACCGACCCCAAACTCAAAAACATCATGACTACTCCGTAGTCACTTTCTCACAAGTGCTTTTATAAGCACGCAACCAAAATCCTTAAGGAGAGAATTCTTTCTTAATCTTCTCTTAAATACTCTCGTGACCATACGTGGGTCTCTATTGTCCCATGCTCTAACAAGCATGCCCAAGATATATTTTTAATAAGTTTCCACGACATGAGTGTCTCAGTTAAACACAAACCAAAAACCCGGTGCGCACAAACATAACCCAAACAAACCCAAACATTGTAGGGTTTCAACCCATGGCTCTTTATCATGTTATTGACCTTATAACGACTCCGTTGAGTCTTACTAACACATTTCATTCTTTATGTGTTTTATAAATCCACACCGTAATAATTCCTTAAAGTTTACAACCAAATCCCGTTAGCCATTCGGGCTTAATTCCCAAGACTAAAATCCATAAAGTTTATCGTAATTATAATTTCATTTAAAATTTGGAGACTAAGCATTTCACAACATTAATCAAACGAAATCCAATCGTCGTAGGATTTCGACACAAGCTCGTTTAACACATTATCGAACTTATAATGACTCCGTTGAGTCTAATTTACACTTTCCAAAATTTAGGGCATAGAAGCCATGGGTCTCAATTTCCCCTATATCCATAACTTTCAACATTAGTCATCATCCCGAGTTCATTGAACTCACATAAACCCAACGAAACACTTACCAAGGAATCAGAGAACAAATTCATCAATTTGTGCATAACTTCATTTGGTTCACCTTACCAATCATATCCTCCAAAACATGATTTAATCATACAACATGGATTAATATGCTCTACTATACATGTACAACATAATAATCAAGCTTACCATCATAGTTAATAAGCCAAACACAATTAGGGCAAAGTCCCCTTCCAAGCATCTTTGCCATTCAAGCTCAATACATGCACATGAACAATTCACATAACAAGGTTTATTAGACCATTTGGCATATGAATTTCATACTAATCAAGGTCTCACATAGGTTCATCCCACTATATCAACATATTGAAAATATAGGGTTCATGGCATCTCTAGCAACCCTAGAAATTGCATCCATTGACCTCACTTAGCAAGAATGATTGTTTCCCTAGGGTCAATGGAGCCAAAAGAAAGAGGAAGAGAGGTAGAAACTTACCTTTGTTCAACCTTCTCAAGCCACAATCCCGAAATCCTTGGTGGTGGGTGTTGTTCTCTTCAATCCCCTCTTCAAAACTATGGTGTAGCTTGAGAAATGAAGGTCCCAAGCTATGGCCTCCAAGATTGGGCACTCAAGAACCCTAAAAATCTCCTCTCTCAAGCTCTCCCACGTTTTTGTGAAGTGTAGGCAGAAAATGAGAGGTTTAAGTGTTGTTTTGTGTCTTATATATGATAGAAACTAAGTGGGTGTAGGTTAGATTAGTGGGGTGTTTCTCTTTAATTAACCACCTTAATCTCACCCTAAAACTCTAATAGATGGTTAGGACAAATCATAAGACACTTAGGAAGGTTTAGGATTAGTTTAGGATGGGTTTGGGTGGGGATAGGATAGGCAAATGGGAAAAATCCACAAATCTGCCCGTAACAGGGCTGAAGACCCATGCGCTCGCATGGAGGGATACAAAGCGACCACATGGTCCCTTATTACACTTGCTGAAATTTTCTTGTTGTCTCGTTTGCGTCCGATCGTTCCCGCATGCAACCGCAAGCCTTAAAGCTTCGAAACGACCTATAATTCAACCCTTAAAGTCCTCAAACCCTTGGATAAACCACACAAGTCTCAAACCACTTTTAAAGTAGGTCTAAACTCCCATAAACAACACCCGAAACAACCCGGGGCAAAACCGACGCGAGACGTAACAACTTGCTATTGAAACGTCGAATGAAACCACAAACCGATGGGTAATAACCCATGATTGTAAACACCTTTAAGGCTACAAAATAGGCCTGAATGCATCTCAGATGATGAACAACAGATAGGGGAAAAGGACTCCGAAAGGGCGAGATGATCACCCGGCTCAATCTCGAACTACGCGATAAGGAGAATTGTTATCCTCGAAGGGTTAGTACTTCACGAGACTTAAAGAATACATCCAACTAGAAGTATAATGCATCTAAACATGTTATTTAATCCTCATGTAAAGATCTAGGACCAAATCGGGGTCCGGAACACAAAACCCGAGTGAACTCTCAATCGCGTCGCATTTCGACTATCGTCGAGTTACGACCTGTGACTTTAGCAAGTCAACAACTAAATGACATCTCTTAAAAGTATTTTGATCTTAATGTGATCTCTCATACACATCTAGACTCTCTCACGAGCCAAACAAACAATCAACCAAGGAAGAAATGCGAGCATTGTACGCAATTCAAGCTAACCGGGAATCGGGATCTTACATAAGCATTCGCTAAGACCGATGGTAGGGACAATTGAGACTAATATGCAGACACGGTTCAAAAGTGTGCTTGAGATATATAAATGAGAAAAATCCAAGGGATCTAACTATCATGCAATTGACCCTAAGTCACAATTTAATGCAACAATATGTTCAAATGGCTATGCATCATATTCTTGTGCATATCTTGTTGTAATGAAGTAGGTGCTATCAACTTTATAAAACTATTCTGATTAATCCATAATTATGACTGGTGTGGGTGCATGAAGAATTTGGAGAAAAGTAAAAGTTTTGCAAAATCAAGTAAATTCCAGAGGGATCTACAGACTAGCTATGTGGTTCATTGCACTAATTCCTCATTGACTAGTATTACCACACCTAAAACTCGAGGCTAAAATTTTTAAATAAAAAAATATATTTTTATTATTTTTTTTATAAGGAAAATTGGAGATGTTGATGACACAATTGATGATGGGTCCCCACAAGAGGAACCCACGAGCATCCAATACCAGTGTATTCTGGTCAAGGCAACACCTCTGAAAATAAGAAAAAATTAAAAACAGGAAAGGTGGGTGAGGAGATGACACGATAGAGGAAAAAGAAAATTTTCCTCACCCTAAAAACGTAGCCCAACTCCAATCCTCCTTAGGCTAGGACCTGCTAAGACTCTGGGCTTAGAATCCCCCAAAACTTAATTTCTATTTTGTCCTCAAAATTGAGGAACATATGAGAGGATTGATGGGGAAGGACAAATATCAAAAGGAAATAGCAGGCCCACCTAACGAAAGAGGATGGAACTTTGGCCTCGACTCAAGGTGAGTTGGGTGGAAATAACGAATGAGGACAAAACTCGGGGATCGTGCCAGGTGGCAGCCCATAATAATTTGAGACATTTTGTCCCACAGTGTTTAACCACCCAAACAGCCGCTCTTGGTCGGCACGCATTTGTGCCAATTGTTGAGTTGCCATTTGGGCTTCGAGGGCAACCTCCTCTAGCCTATTGGAGATCCCCACGAGCGGGTCCTCATCCTCCTCTTCGGGTTCCTCCTCGTGAGGAACCCACACTCGCGGCTGCTGGTGGTGCTCAAATAAAATGGCCCTAGTAATGGCCGGACTAGCCTTAAGCCTCTCCACATGTCGGGGCCATCTCACGCCTGCCCCCCTACACAGTCCGGTGATCAAATGCGGGAACGCGAACCCCGCATTTGTAGCACCTCTAATAAGGGTCTTAAGTTAGCCGTTGATCAGGCGGCCAACATCGACAGACCCACCGGTCATAATGGTGTAGATCAAAACAGCCTTAGCCCAAGTCACCGTGTGTTGGTGACTGGAAGGCATAAGGCGAGCGCAGATGAACTTGAACATGGGCTTGGCCGTGTTCAGAAGGAAAGACTCCTCCATGGTGCGTGGACCGAAGGGTGGATTACGGTTTTGGGTCCACTCAACACCAGGAAGGGCAATGGTCGCATTGACCACCTCGAGGGGGATAGGGGCATGGAGGTGAATGCTATAGTCATCGGCACCATCCGCGAAGTTGGAGGTGCCGTAATACATGTTAATATTTTGGGACGGGAAATCGACATCCTCGCCCCTCACAAAAACTTCCTCTTCTACCGCCCCATCTATGCCAATGCGGCCATTGGCAAAGAACTCACAGACAATAGGCACAAATGCCTTGTCTGGAGAGTCAGTCAAAAACCCCCACCTACGGGCCCTAAAGTTATCCCGGAGGCCAAACTCTTCAAACATAAATCCCCTCTTGGGAATTAATGTCTTGGAGAGCTTGGCCATGTATTTCTCCGAGGCCTCATAGGAGATAAAGCGGTGGTGGTCATAATTTTGTTCCTCCTCCTGAACAGGGTGGGAGGAAGAAGAGCCGATGTTTCTACGCTTACGGAACATTTTAAGTTTGAGCAAATATAAAAATTAAATATTAAACAATTAAAGTATTTTCAAAATTTTAAAATTAAAAATTTATTCCTAAAGCATGCAAAATATACTATCTACGTAAAATTATCTAACACCCTAGCATGCAAAAATTTGACGTTAAAAATTAAAGAGGGGAGTTAGAGTTACTTATTTGCAGCTTAGAGTCACCGGAGTTCGAGCTTGGCGTCGGCAAAAATGGAGTCCTTCTTGCTTCACTTCTTCAATTCTTCAAATGGGGTGTAATGGAAGGTGTGGGATAATGAAGGTTGAAGAGTTTTGGAAGGAGGGTGAAGGAATCTTGAAGATTGGCCGGAATTTGAACGGATTTGGAAGATCTCGCTGGATTTTTGGAGGAAGGATGGTTGTTGCTTCTCTGCTTGAAGGAAGGAGTGACAACTGAAGTGATCTGCAGAAGAAAACCCGACTGTGCTTATATAAAGGCACCTTGCGGTCACAAGGTGGCTTTTACCTTGCGTCCGCAAGGTAGGCAGCTCATGCGTTTTGAATTCCTAACTGATTCCCACGTCCTGACTGTACTAGTTCACGATGTCTGCATTAAATGGGGACCTTGCGGTAGCAAGGCCCTCAACACCTTGCGTCCGCAAGGTCGGCAGAAGGTCTCCTTTTCGTTTCTGTTTCATTCTTTTTCAGCAGATTAACAGTTAAGCCCCTCTGTTGTATTCCGTTATTTTTCGTTACTTTCTGGCATTATAAAAAATCTACAAAAACTCTAAACTAAAATTATTAGCAACATATAAATATAACATTAAGATGCTTTTCTCCCCCAAACTTGAATTTTGGCATATTTAATTAAAAATTAAATGTCCAAAAATACATTTAACGGAGAATAGCATATTTAAACTAACTACAAAAGCAATAAAATACATAATAGTGGGTTGCCTCCCACTTAGAGCCTTTGTTTAACGTCTTTGGCTCGACCCAAGTACAAACCTAATCATTGGGTGGTGCGTTGTCGGCCAAACGAATTAATTCAATTGTTCGTTCAACTGACATTGGTTCAAGGTATGGCTTGAGTCGGTGTCCATTAACTTTAAAAACTTCATTATTCTTTGGATTTTGTATATCAATAGCTCCATGAGGATAAATTCAGACAATTGTAAAAGGACTAGACCACTTAGATTTTAATTTTCCAGGGAATAGCCTAAGTCTAGAATTAAAAAGTAAAATTTTCAATCCTGGTCGAAACATTTTATTGGCCAATCCCATGTCATGATATTTCTTGGTCTTTTCTTTATACGTTTTGGCATTCTCATACGAATTTAACCTATGTTCTTCTAGTTCATTCAATTGAAACAATCTTTCCTCACCAGCCAAGGTCAAATCTAAATTTAAGTCTTTAACAGCCCAATAAGCTTTATGTTCAATTTCAACTCGTAAATGGCATGCTTTGCCATATACCATTCTATATGGACTCATTCCTATTGGGGTTTTAAAAGCAGTTCGGTATGCCGATAAAGCATCTTTAAGTTTAGATTCCCAATCTTTACGATTAGGCCTAACAGTCTTTTCTAATACTGCTTTAATTTGTCTATTACTAACCTCTACTTGGCCAGATGTCTGAGGATGATATGGTGTAGCTAACTTGTGAGTTACACCATGTTTCTTAAGGACATTATTCAATAACTTATTGGTAAAGTGAGTCCCTTGGTCACTTATTATGGCCTTAGGTACTCCATATCTAGCAAAAAGATCTTCAACAAATTTAACTACAATTTTACCATTATTTGTTCTAGTTGCTATGGGTTCAATCCACTTAGACACATAATCAACTGCTACCAAAATATATTCACAATTATTTGACAATGGAAAAGGACCCATGAAATCAATGCCCCAAACATCAAAGATTTCAACAATCATATTAATATGCAAAGGCATTTCGTTTCTTTTTCCTATTACACCAGTTCTTTGACATTTATCACAAGTTCTATAAAATAATTCATAGTCTCTAAAAACAGTAGGCCAATATAAACCAGATTGTAAAATTTTTCTAGCAGTTTTATTTCCACTAAAATGACCTCCACAAGAGTATTCATGGCAGAATTCAATAATACTTTGTTGGTCTTTTTCTGGAATACATCGTCTGATTAAAGAGTCTGAACATATTTTATATAAATGAGGCTCTTCCCAAAAATAATTTTTCGTTTTAGCCAAAAATTTCTTCTTTTCATAATGATCAAAATCATGATTTATGATATCAGACACATAATAATTGACAAAATCAGCATACCAAGGGTCTGAATCTTTAATTGCTAACAGTTGCTCATCAGAAAAATCTTCATTTATGGGAATTGGATCATCAAGAAATTGACGTTCAAGTAAGGGTGAAAATTCTAGTCTAGACAAACGGTCAGCTACGACATTTTCAGTTCCCTTTTTATCCTTGATTGTAATGTCAAATTCTTGTAACAATAGCATCCACCTAATTAATCTAGGCTTAACATCTTTCTTACTTAATAAATATTTTAATGCAGAATGATCGGAAAATATTATCACTTTTGAAAATATTATTTTTCTCACTTTTGATCCTAACAGATATGATCTAAATTTTTTTCTAAAGCATTTGTTGTATAATACAGGCTTTCATTTAATGTTCTACTAGCTCCATAATGTATCATGCATGAGGCTTTCTATCTACCCTTTGTCCTCACATGAGGCAATTGCAAAATGATGCATTGCACTTTCTGCAAAAATAGGCGATTAAATAAATTAAATGCATCTAAACATTCTTGATCAAAAACAAACTACTTGTCAAAAACAAATCTTTTGCTAACAAGTTACATAGAGGTTTGCAGATTTTGGAAAAATCTTTTCTGAATCTTCGATAAAAACCAGCATGCCCTAGAAAACTTCTAACACCTTTAACAGAAGTTGGAGGGGGTAGTTGTGAAATAACTTCAATTTTTGCTTTGTCAACTTCAATACCTTTATTTGACACAACATGCCCTAAGACGATTCCATGTTTGACCATGAAATGACTTTTCTCCCAACTTAGAGTTAAATTTGTTTCACAACATCTTTTCAAAACTAATGTAAGATTTTCTAAGCAATGATCAAAAGAATTTCCAAAAACTGAAAAATCGTCCATGAAAACTTCAACACATCTTTCAACTAAGTCTGAAAATATAGAAATCATGCATCTTTGAAAGGTGGCTGGTGCATTACATAATCCAAAGGGCATTCTCCTAAAAGTAAAAGTACCAAAAGGACATGTAAAAGTGGTTTTCTCTTGGTCTTCAGGTGCTACAGGAATTTGATTGTAACCCGAAAAACCATTAAGAAAGCAATAATACTCATGGCCAGCTAGTCTTTCAAGGATTTGGTCAATAAATGGCAAAGGAAAGTGGTCTTTCCTAGTTGCCGCATTTAGTTTTCTCAAATCAATGCACATTCTATAACCAGTTATTGTTCTTGTAGGGACTAATTCATCTTTTTCATTTTTAACAACTGTAATTCCTGACTTCTTAGGAACTACTTGAACTGGACTAACCCATTTACTATCTGATATTGGGTAAATTATACCTGCATCAAGAAGCTTAAGAACTTCTTTTCTTACGGCTTCTTCCATGTGTGGGTTAAGTCTTCTTTGTCTTTCTCTTGAAGGTTTACTACCTTCTTCCAAGTGTATTTTATGCATGCACATAGACGGACTAATACCTTTTAAATCAGCTAGGGACCATCCTATAGCTTCTCTATGTGTCCATAAAACTTTCAATAAGCTTGCTTCTTGCTCTTCAGCTAAGTCAGCTACTATTATAACAGGTAAAGTTTTACCTTCCCCTAAAAATGAATATTTTAAGTGGGGTGGTAATGTCTTTAATTCTTCAACTAGAGGAGATTTAACAGATGCCATAAATTCAGAATTTTCTGCTTTAATTGTTTCTTCTACTTTAACCTCCTCGGTATTTCCTTCTTTATTTTCTTCTTTATTTTCTATTTTAACATTCTCTATCTCAATTTCTTCAAAAAGAGATTTTAAGATTTCTACTTCATCTTCTTTAATTGCATTAGTTTCATCTTCTACTTTTTCTGTTTTATCATAACTATTTTCTGATTCTGATTCTTTCTCTATATTTTCTTCATTCTTATTTTTGAGAGCTTCTAACTTCTCTCTTTCTTGTCTTTCTTCCTCTTCTATTTCTCTTTCTATCTCATCAATGTCAATTTTTATGGGAGGGATAGAACTATCATCATAGACTATAAATACATCTTTCTCATCATCGTCATCTTCATTATCTTCTTCAAAAGTTTCAGTTGATAATTTTTCGATTTCGTCTATGGAAAAACATGCATTTATGTCACTAGGTCTATTCATAGCATCATAAACAGAGATTTTGACTGTTTCACCTAGGACTGACATTGTGAGTTTACCATTTTTAACATTTATCATTGTATTGGCAGTGGCCATAAAAGGTTTGCCTAACAATATAGGAACTTCATTATTTGTGCAATTTTTTCATTCCATCTCTAGAACCACAAAGTCTACTGGAATGATTAGTTTATCAACCTGGACTAGGATATCTTCTACTATACCCAACGGATATTTAACTGAACGATCAGCTAATTGTAATTGCATACTAGTGGGTTTTAGTTCTCCTAACCCTAATTGTTTATAGATCGCAAAAGGCATCAAGTTAATATTTGCTCCTAGATCTAGCATAGCTTTCATCTTTTTAGAGCTTCCCAAAGAAACTTGGATATTAAAGCTACCAGGATCTTTCAACTTAGGGGGTAGTTCGGGTTGTAAAACAGCACTTACATTTTCAGAAACAATAATTTTCTCTTTGTTTTCAAACTTGTGTTTCTTAGAGTGAAGATCTTTGAAAAACTTTGCATAAGATGGAATATTTTTAATAGCGTTAAGCAAAGGAAGATTAACATTCACTTTGGATAACATATTATAAATTTCTGAAAATTGTTTGTCCATTCGGTTTTTTCATAAGTCTTCTAGGGAATGGAATTTGAGGAACATATGGTGGTGGAGCCACATAAGGTTCCTCTTCTTCTTGTTCTAACTCTTTTTTAACTTCTACTTCTACTTCTTTGTTTTGGACTTCTTTTTCTTGTTCCTTATTTGGAACTTTTACTTCTACTTCTGTTTCTTGATTAATCGATTGATTATTCTCCTTACTATTATCCTTTTCAACTTCTTTTTCAGAATTATCTACTTTATCAGGCACATTAGAAGAATGAACAGGATCACTTACCTCTTCTCCTATTACCTTACCACTTCGTAGAACGGTGATTGATTTTGCTTGCTCGGTTTGACTAGGGAACTTCCCTTCTCTTTTCTCAGTTTTAGAAGTCACAATGTGCTTCTTCAAATTTTCAACTTCTTCAAGCAGATATTTTAGCAGCACTGCTTGACCTTTGCTTGTTTCATCTTGTTTTGGAACTTCTTCAATCCTTAATTAATTTTGATTGGGAAATTGTTAAGGTTGTGGTTGTTGAGGTTGGAATTGTTGAGGTTGTAAAGGCTTATTTCCTCCCCAAGAAAAGTTAGGATGGTTCTTCCAACCAGGATTATATGTGTTTGAGTAGGGATTATTCCTTGGCCTTTGAGGGTATATATTCATAGCATTAGCCTGTTCAGCATGCATAGCACTTGATGGACAAAAATTAGTAGCATGAGAATATAATCCACATAAAGCACATGCTTCTTGAATTGACCAATTTTCAAATTAAGCTTGTGTATCTGATTTTTCTTGAATTTGATATAGACCTCTATTTTTGCCTCTAGCACTTTTTTATTGAGAATTAATACTTAACATCTCAAATAATTCCTCTAGTGCTTCTGGTGTCATTCTATTAATAGAACCACCAGCTACACTATCAACCATAGTTTGTAAGCCTGGCGAAAGACCATGATAAAATTGAAGCACTAACACATGTTGAGCCAAATTATGATGAGGACACATAATGAGCAGATTTTTAAATCTATCCCAAGACTCGTGGAATGTTTCACCTGGTTCATTTTGGAATGACATGATTTGTTTCCTATATTCAGTGAGAGATGCATGTTTCTAGTATTTACTCATAAACAAATCATATAATTTAGCCCAAGTATAAACACTACTAGGTGTTAGGTTCATAAACCATCGCTTTGCTAATTCTTTTAATGCACTGGGAAAATATTTCATTTTAACTTGGTCTTCAGTCAACCCTCCTAAAGGAAAAGTACTCATCATGTGTGACGACCCGACCCGGATCCCGAGATGGAATCACAAGTCAAGTCGTCCAAATAGGACAACAATACATGCAAAGACTCAATTATAGAAAACGACGTGACGCAACATTGTAGATGAAGCGCGACTCGGCACCAAACGGCCGGAATAATTTAAAACTTTTTAAACCTGATATAACAGTTAAAGACAATTATACCAAATCATCGGCGACTTTACTACCGGAACCCAACACTACACAGTTCATGCATATATACCTCGACGGCTACAACATGACGGAGAATAACATAAATAGATAAGAGCTAAAGTAATGCCCAGCGGAAGTTAAATCATGTGAACCATACTACCTCTATACAAGGCTCGGCGTACATGCGCCGGCGCTCAAAATAGGATACAAGTGTAAACATAAATACAACAAAACCAAATTCCCAAAACAAATGAATTGTCTCACAAGTACTTATGTGAATAATGTGCCTTGTGATTTGGATATGATATGATGGTTGTATTGGTTTCATAAATGTTATACTTTATAGATAACATGTTGTTTAAGGTTGCTAAGCATAAATGCTTAAACATGAAGGTTATTTGAAGGTTGTATTATGCCAAAAGCATGGATCATTATTGTTAAGTCTAATATGCCTTGACATGAATTTTAGTGAGATGTTATACTACCATGATAACATGTTTTATTATGGATGAGCATGAATGCCATGACATGAAATTTAATACAATGATTATTTCATGATGATAGCATGATGTATATTATTATTGAGCATTATGTCATGATAGGAAGTTATGGTTAGTAACTTACTAAGTCTTTGTGACTTACTTTTATTTGTTGATTGTTTTTTCCCTAGATCCAAGCCGTGCATGCGGATCCAAGTAAATCAAGAAGATTGCGTTGACGAAGTATTCTTTTGGCAAGGTTGCTACTTAGATAGTTATTTTGTTTTGGTAAGGACGTTGGGAAAGATGAAGTTATGTAAACTTCATGTGGGTAGCAAACCTTATTGTGATTTGTAAATATTGTAATTATGTTGTTAGCCTATTCTTTTGGTAGCCGACTGGTAGTGGTCGTGCTTGGTGTATATTTATGGTTACGTTTCCATATGTTTTCTTGATGTTGGTACTTATGCCGTTGGTAGCCGACTTGTGTTAGTCGCGCTTGGTAATTGGTGATTATGTTTCAGTATGATACATTATTGGTTTAAGTATTATGTTTGTTCTTCGGCATGTTTTTAGCCGTTGAGTTGTTAGACTAGAGTCATAGACTTAGTGTAATGTTGGGTTCCGGCTGTAGCGTCGCCGATGACTTGGTATATTATGCTATATATTTGAACTGCATGACAGGGAGTTTAGTCCTACGTGCCTAATGTTGCGGTACGCGAGTCGAATTTTTGGACCGAGAGATTAATTATCTCTTTGGTTGTTTTTAGTTTGGGCTTGTTAGCTCGGGCGCCACTGTTTTATTTTATTTCGCTTCCGCATATGTTTTAAGTTGTTGGTGTATCGTCGTTATGGCCCTACCCATTATTTGCTACTTGCTTGTTATTATTTGTTTCCCGGCGGCACGACCTTGGGATCTCGTCTTGGGATCCGGGTCGGGTCGCCACAATTGGTATCAGAGCTATGATTATAAATTTAGCTTTCAGCCGGGATAGGTTCCTTGGCTTTGGGGGTTGGTTTGTGTGATAGAACTATTTTTAACGCCGAGTGTTGTTGTAGGTTTAAATGGTGGATACTAGAGCAGGAGCTAGTTCCGGAGGTGGTACCGGTAGAGGTGCCGGTAGAGGTGCAGACGGTGGCAGAAATGCTAACGAGAACCGTCAACAGAATATTCCTCCACTGCGGACACCGGAAGAGCAGTTTGAGGTGATGGCTACTATGTATCGTGGCATGCTTGATATGATGAACGAGATGAATCAAAGGGGTTTTGGTAGAGTGGAAACACAAGGAGTACCACAGCCAGAGCCACAGCCCGAACCACAAGTAGAGAGGCCGAGGCAGGAGGCTAGACATAATGACAATATTATGCTTGAAAGATTTGTGAAGTTAAAGCCGACGCAATTTAATGGAGAGCCGGACGCTGCGAAAGCCGAGCTATGGATGGAACACTTGGAGAAAATATTTGCACCTTTGGGTTGCGATGATGAGCAAAAAGTTGTATTAGTTGTATTCAAGCTTGAGGGTCTTTGCAGCATTGGTGGCAGTCTTTGAGGGAGAGTTGGGACCTGCATAGAGTTCCACAGATATGGCCTAACTTCGTTCGAGAGTTCAGAGCTTCCTATGTACCCGAAGTTGTTCAAGAGAAAAGAGAAAAGGAATTTCTTGATTTGGTACAGGGGAGCATGACTGTTTCACAGTATTCAGCTAGATTTACGGAGTTGGCTTGTTATTGCACACATTTGATTCCTGATGAGGCTAGGAGAACACAAAAAATTGTGAAGGGTTTGAGGACGGAGTTCAGGAAGCAACTTCTTTCTCATCAATTCGTGGAGTATAGGAAGGTCGTTGATAAAGCCTACATCATTGAGAGAGTAATTGAGGAGCACCGTACTATGCATATTTCGGGTTCTTCTCGGCACTCTAAGCGTCTTACAGGCGAAGTCATGGATCGTAACAGTGGAAATTTTAGTGGAGGCAATGATCGCAAGAAGGGAAGTGGAAAATCTCATTATGAAGGGCATGCGAAGAATCAGTCGAGTGGCAAGGGGGCTAGTACTACACCTACTCAGGGAGATCGTGGAGTGGTATTGGTTTGCTCTTATTGTTCTAAGAAAGGGCACACGGAGGATAGATGCTGGAGTAAGAATGGAGCACCAATGCAGTGCTACTACTGTGGAGTTTCGGGGCACATGAAGAAGGATTGTCCTAAATTGAAGAACATTCGGTCAGGAGGTTCGAACCGACTGCGGTTGGGATGAAGAGATAAGCGATGGTAAAGCTAAGGTGCGGTCGGCGTGTTTGCTCTAGATCGAGAGGTGCAAGTCTGACGGTGATTGGAGAACCGTTTCTATCTTCGGTAATGAGGCTCGTGTACTTATAGACCCAGGATCATCGCATTCGTATGTTGCATCGTATTTTGTTGACAAGCTATGTGTTATGCCTCAGTCTTTACCTTATGTGCTTGAAGTTTCTACCCCTCTTGGGGAATGTTTATTGACTTCAGATATTTATAGAGCATGCGATGTACTTGTAGATAAACATGTGTTGCATGCGGTTGGTGGTGTTGCCACTTCGTGATTTTGATGTGATACTTGGCATGGATTGGTTGTGCACATATCATGCATTGGTGGATTGCTTAGTAAAAGGGTTACTTTTGCTTTGCTGGCGTTCCTAAATTTGTATTCTTGGGAGATAATGCACCTAGTGGTTTGCGCGTCATTTCTGCTCTTAAGGCTAGGAAACTGTTGTCGCGTGGGTGCACGGGGTATCTTGCTTGTGTAGTGGATAAACGGGTTTCTACTTCTAATCTTGAAGATGTGCGGTTGTGTGAGTTTCGGATGTTTTCTCTAAAGATTTTGGGATGCCTCCGGATAGAGATTGAATTTTGCATTGAGTTGTTGCCGGGGACTACACCGATTTCGAAGGCGCCGTATAGAATGGCACCTATGGAGTTAAAGGAGTTGAAGGTTCAGTTGCAAGAGCTCCTTGACATTGGCTTTATCAAGCCAAGTGTATCGCAAACAGGGTGCTTGTAGGTATTATTTGTGAGGAAGAAAGATGGGAGCCTTAGATTGTGCATTGATTATCGGGAGTTGAACAAGGCAACGATCAAGAACAAGTATCCATTGCCACATATAGATGACTTGTTTGATCAATTGCAAGGATCGGTGGTCTATTCCAAGCTTGACTTGAGATTCGGGTATCATCAGTTGAAGGTTAGAGCCGAGGATGTTCCGAAAACGGCTTTTCGCGCAGTGTAGGGCTTATGAGTTTATGGTGATGCCATTTGGGTTGACTAATGCGCCGGCGGTGTTTATGGATTTGATGAACCGGGTATTCCACAATTTTCTTGATTGCTTCGTGGTGGTTTTCATAGACGACATCCTTGTGTATTCTAAGTCTCGGGAGGAGCATGCACAACATTTGAGGATGGTTTTGTCTATTCTTCGGGAGGCAACTCACGCCAAGTTTAGCAAGTGTGCTTTTTGGCTAGAGGAGGTTTCATTCTTGGGGCACGTTGTTTCTAGTGCCGGGATAGCGGTGGATCCTTCCAAGGTTGAGGCGGTAATGAATTGGAGGAGACCGACCATAGTTACGGAGGTTAGGAGTTTCTTGGGGCTAGCCGGTTATTATCGGAGGTTCATAGAGGGATTTTCGAAGATTGCTACGCCCATGACGAATTTGACTCAAGAAGACCGCATTTGTATGGAGTGATAAGTGTGAAGAAAGCTTCCAAGAGTTGAAGAAGAGGTTGACTACGGACACGGTTTAGCATTGCCTAGCGGAGGTGATAATTTTCTTGTTTATAGTGATGCATCGAAAGAAGGATTGGGTTGTGTGCTTATGCAGAATGAGAAGGTGATTGCTTAGGCTTCAAGGAAGTTGTCTCCGTATGAGATGAATTATCCCACGCATGATCTCGAGCTAGCGGCGATCATGCTTTGCACAAGTGGAAGCATTATTTGTATGGTTCGAAGTTTGAGATTTTCACGGATCACAAGAGTTTGAAATATCTCTTCTCACAAAAGGTTGAACATGAGGCAGCGGAGATGGATGGAGAAGTTGAAGGATCACGATTGCACGATACTTTATCATCAGGGAAGGCGAACGTGGTTGCCGATGCTTTGAGTAGAAAAGTGCACTTGTCATGTTTGATGATGCGGGAATGGAAAATGTTGGAGGATGTTCGTGATTGGAATCTAGCGAGGTTAATCATGGAGTATTATTTGCTAGTGTCGGGCTATTCCACTTTATTGGAGAAGGATTAAGGAGACTCGAAGAAAGATCGGAGTTGGTGAAAATTATTGATGGTTTGAGTGAGAATAAGGAGCATGAGTTCGCGATGAACCAAGATGGGATTTTGACTTTCAAGGGTAGGTTTGTGTTCCCGGATTGAGGATGTGGGCGACTTGTGTTGGATGAAGCTCACAAGGCAAAGTATACTATCCATCAGGGGAGTAAATATAGAGATTTGAAGAAACAATTTTGGTGGAATGGCATGAAGCGACAAATAGCGGATTATGTGTCGAGTGTCTCTCACTTGTCGGCGGTGAAGGCGGAACACCAAAGACACGGGAGTTGTTCGGCCATTGGATATCCGGAGTGGAAATGGGAACATGTTACGATGGATTTTGTTTGGGGTTTCACGTACTCGTAGAGGTTTTGATGCCGTTTGGGTTGTTGTTGATCGGCTCACGAAGTCGGCTCATTTATTAGATTGCTATGACTTATTCTTTGAGTCGGTTAGCGGCATTGTATGTCTGAGGAGATTGTTAGATTGCGGGGTTCGATTAGTATTGTTTGAGGCCAGGGATCGAGATTTACATCGAGGTTTTGGCGAGCTTTGGCTATGGGGACCAAGTTGAATTTTAGCACGACTTTTCACCCCTCGGGCAGACGGACGGTCAGAGAACAATTCAAATACTTGAGGATATGTTGTGGGCTTTATGCAGATTGATTTTAAGGGTTGGGATACACACTTCCATTGGCGGGTTGCGTACAACAATAGTTACCAATCGAGCATCGGGCTACCATTATGAGGCTCTTTATGGGCGGAAGTGTAGATCTCCTATTTGTTGGGATGAGGTTGGAGGCAAAATTATGGGGTTTAGAAGATTGTTCGGATCGATTGAAAGTGTGAAATTAATTCGGGATGGGTGCTCACGGCTCAAAGTCGGCAGAAAAGTTATGCGGATAATAGAAGAGATTTGGAATTCGGTTGGAGACTTTGTGTTTCTTAAGGTATCGCCTGAAGGGGTACAAGAGATTTGGAAAG
>JABEVN020001987.1:0-22919 GCA_013146195.2 Codonopsis lanceolata | reverse complement strand
GAATTTTTCGAACAACGGTGGCGGGGACAAACTTAAACCAAGGGAGCAGGGTAGATTATATGCAATGACCGTAAGAGATGCTCATGCTACTAATGACGTGGTGGCAGGTACTGTCTAACTCTCCTCTCGTAGTTTGTATGCATTGATTGATCAGGATGCAATGCATTCTGTAATATCTACATCCCTTGCACAACGCATGAAACTGCCGCCATAAAACCTAGATATTGAGTTAGTTATAGATACACCTACGAGGGAGTCTATTCCAGTGACTTCAGTATATAGGTCTTGTTCGTTGAATTTGGAGGGTAGAGAAATGCCTATAGATTTGATTTCCTTAGATATTCAAGATTTTGATATAATTTTGGGACTGGACTGGTTAGCCGCCTTTCATGTTAAGGTGGACTATTTTGGGAAGGAGATAATATTTTATATTCTAGGAAAACCGGAGTTTCGATTTAAGGGTTCTAAGCCGACGACCACGACAGTGTATCTCATGTCTGAGCCGTAGACTATTAAGGAAGGGTTGCCAAGGTTATTTGGCGCACATTACTGATACGTAAGGAAGGGGTTAGTCTAGAGTCACTTCACGTGGTTAGAGAGTTTCTGGAGGTGTTTCTGATGAATGCAGGACTTCCACCAAAGAGGGACGTGGAATTCTTAATTGATTTAGCACCTGGGACAGCCCCAATCTCTAAAGCACCTTATAGAATGGCTACAACGGAACTTAAAGAATTGAAGGAGAAATTACAGGAATTGTTGGAGAAGGATCTCATTAGGCTTAGTGTATCACCATGGGGTGCACCAGTTTTGTTTGTAAAGAAAGACGAGACGGTGAGGTTATGCATAGATTACCGTGAGTTGAATCAGGTCACGGTGAGGAACAAATACCCGTTACCAAGGATCGACGATCTTTTTGACCAACTACAAGGAGCATGCTACTTCTCAAAGATCGATCTTCGTTCGGGGTACCACCAACTGAGAGTTAGAAAGGAGGATATTGCTAAGACTGCATTTAGAACACGGTACGGACACTACGAGTTTTTGGTGATGTTGTTTGGGTTAACGAACGCTCCGGCAGCATTTATGGACCTAATGAACCGAGTGTTTCGAAAGTTTCTAGATCGGTGTGTAATTGCCTTCATTGATGATATAGTGATTTACTCAAAAACTCGAGAGGGGCACGAGCAACACTTGAGAGTAGTACTGCATATTTTAAAGGAGGAGAAATTATATGCAAAGTTTAAGAAATATGAGTTTTGGTTGGAAACGGTGAGTTTCTTGGGTCATGTAGTGTCAAAATATGGAGTCTCAGTAGACCCGGCCAAGATAGAGACAGTAGTAAACTGGGAGAGACCGACGACCGCTACAGAAGTTCGAAGTTTCTTGGGGCTAGCAGGATATTATCGTCGTTTTGTAGAAGGGTTTTCAAAAATCGCAGGACCTCTAACCCAGTTGACTCAGAAAAACAAGAAGTTTGTTTGGATAGAGGAGTACGAGGTAAGTTTCTAGGAGTTGAAGAAAAGATTGGTGCCCCAATTCTCGCTTTACCGTTAGGATCAGAGAAGTTTGTGATCTACAGTGATGTTTCGTTGAAAGGTTTGGGGTGTCTATTGATGCAAGATGGGAAGGTGATTGCCTATGCCTCGAGGCAATTAAAGAAATTTGAGAGAAACTACACAACACATGACTTGGAGTTAGCCGCGGTAGTGTTTGCTTTAAAGATTTGGAGACATTATTTGTATGGAGTGACTTGTGAGATATATACCGACCACAAGAGCCTTAAGTACATTTTCACTCAAAAAGAATTGAATATGAGATAGAGGAGATGGTTGGAGCTACTGAAAGATTATGACTGCACTATTCTCTACCATCCAGGTAAAGCCAATTTTGTGGTTGATGCTTTAAGTCGTAAGAGCAAAGGAACTTTGGCAATGATGTTAACAAAGGAGAAGAGCATTCTCGAGGATATCGAGAATTTGGGTTTGGAAGTTCGGGTAAGGGGAGGAAAAGGTTATCTGGCATGATTTAGTCTTCAACCATCCTTACTAGAGAGGATCAAAACTTCCCAGAAAGTTGACCCGGAGTTAGTAAAAATTTGTGAAGGGGTAGAGATTGGAGCTCAGGTTGACTTTCGACTTGGAGGGGATGGTATTTTACGCTTTGGAAAGAGAGTGTGCATTCCATTGGATCCAGAGATAAAGAGGGAAGTGTTAGAAGAAGCTCATAATTAAAGATTTGCGATACATACTGGAAGCACAAAGATGTATCGGGATATGCGAGATACTTTCTAGTGGAGTAATATGAACCGGGAAATTGCAGAATTTGTGTCTAAATGTCTCGTGTGTCAACAAGTAAAGTGTGAACATCAGAGACCGGGAGGATTGTTACTATTAATGCCCATACCCGAGTGGAAATGGGAACATATAACTATGGACTTCGTTGTGCGGTTGCCGAAAACATTAAAAGGAAATAACTCAATTTGGGTTATCGTGGATCGTTTGATGAAGTCAGCACACTTTTTAGCCTTCAGGATAAATGACCCATTGGAAAAGTTGGCCAAGATGTATGTAGATGAGGTTGTCAGGTTACACAGAGTGCCAGTCTCGATTGTGTCTGATCGCGACACCAGGTTTACCTCAAAGTTTTGGGGTAGTTTGCAGAAGGCCTTGGGCACCACCTTGAGTATGAGTACGGCCTTCCATCAGCAGACAGACAGCCAATCTGAGCGGACCATTCAGTCTTTGGAAGACATGCTCCGTTCTTGTGCTTTAGACTTTCAGGGTAATTGGGATGATCATTTTCCGTTAGTAGAGTTCACTTACAACAATAGTTATCATACAAGCATTGATATGGCAACGTATGAGGCATTGTTTGGAAGAAGGTGTCATACGCCTACATGTTGTGATGAAGTAGGAGAATGAAAGTTGTTGGGACCAGAATTAGTACAGATTACCTCGGAGAAGGTACAACAGATTAAGAAGAGAATGTTAACGGCTCAGAGTAGACAGAGGTCCTACGCCGATAAACGCCGACGTGAACTCGGATTTGAAGTAGGGGATCATGTGTTCCTCAAGGTTTCCCCTACGCGTGGAGTTATGAGGTTTGGTATTAAGGGTAAGCTTAACCCGAGATTTGTGGGACCATTTGAAATGCTCGAACAAGTCGGGTAAGTTGCATACCGACTAGCTTTACCACTAGTACTTTCAGGGGTGCACAACGTGTTCCATGTTTCAATGTTGAGGAAGTATGCCCCAGATCCGAGTCATGTGATCGCGTATAAGCAGCTCCGTTTAAGAGAGGATCTTAGTTACGCTGAGCAGCTTATTAAAATTGTAGATCGAAAGGATCAAGTTCTTCGGCAACGAATTATTCCATATGTCAAGGTTCAATGGAACAATCACACCGAGAGGAAAGCTACTTGGGAACTCGAGCAGGAAATGAAGGAGAAGCACCCCGAACTCTTCGTTTGACCTTGTTCGTAAGTTTAGGGACTAACTTCTTTTAAGGGGATGAGAGTGTAATACCCCGAAAATTTTCGTGTAAAATATTAAATTATAATAATTAAAATTATATTTAATTTGGGCTAATTAATTGTTTAGACCTATTTAGTAACCAATTTAATTGAGTCGGGCTTGGCCCACTTTTAACTATGACGTCAATACTAATTCCCTATTATTAATTACTTAATTAATTTTCGATCTAGTTAAGTGGAACCCAAAAATCCCAATTAGGGTTAGAAAACCTGATAGGGTGTAATATAAATAATTTTGTGAGGAGGATACCCGAACATTTTAGAAAAGAAAATACATCACTGCAACGGCAGCCGAGAGAGAGAAAGAGAATCGAAGGAGGCAGCAGCAGTTGGGGTAAGCAATCAACCTCCCTCTTGTCACTTGATTTGCCTTAGTTGTACACACACACATACACAGTAATTGGTTGTACACATACACAGAAATTGGGAAGATGAAAAGGTAAGGAAAAGTGATGACTTTCTTGGATTATATATATATATATATATATATATATATATATATATATATATATATATATATATATATATATGTATGTATGTATGTATGTATGTATGTATGTATAATATAAACCATTAGTAAGTAGTGATCAGATATATACATATTTATGCATACATATTTATATGATACAGATCATCAATTCAGTGTATGTGAGTACTCAGTTTTCTATAGGAGATGGTTTAGGTGTGTGTGTGTGTCATGAATGGGTGTAAGTGTGTGTGCAGAGGAGTGAGAAAAACACATCAAAAAAAGAAGAAGAAGGGGGCTACTAAACGTACAACACATTTTGAGAAAAACAACAAAATAAAATAAGTATTATTATAATAATAATTATAGAAATTTAATAGGATTTGGTAAGTACAACTATCGTTTAGTAATTATTTTATATTCTGATGTTAGATTTGGTCAAGTGAGCCTAGAACGATCGTACGTGTTGCGGATTAAGTTTGCTAAGCATTTCGAGGTAATGGATTACGTTTCTTTTAAGTTCTTTGTAAAAGTATAAAAATACTTTTAATGTTAGGCTTTCGCAAATTCTTGAATTATCCGTTCTTTCATTTGCCATGTCCGACCTCATGTCGGTAGTTACTTTGACTCCGTCGTTAGCCTTTATTGAATATCTTCGTTATGAATTCGTTATCGCAAAATTTTCGTGCTTAAACTTGTGTACATGAAATACTTTTTATTATCGAAAAATCTATTC
The DNA here is from genome assembly GCA_013146195.2 of Codonopsis lanceolata. Taxonomy (NCBI): domain Eukaryota; kingdom Viridiplantae; phylum Streptophyta; class Magnoliopsida; order Asterales; family Campanulaceae; genus Codonopsis; species Codonopsis lanceolata. The sequence continues at coordinate 18,185 of JABEVN020001987.1, read as the reverse complement.
CGTATTGGTCAACTTATCAGCATATTCCTTTGTATTGAAAAAAATGAATTGCATTACAATTTTTTATTTTCATAGTGGTGCATTTATAGTGCCATCTATGTTTGAAAATAATTATGATCACTAAGTATGAACAACCCGTCACGGGGATTACGTGACAAACAATTAAATAAATTTAATTGCACCACTTGGCCCATGAGTACGGTAATCCGGATATACCTTAATGTTGTACCCTTCGGGGGATTTGTGTACCCTTCGGGGGATTCATGTACCCTACGAGGGATTTACGTACCGTTCAGGGGATTTAGTTCTTGGTCAATAGACTCTTACGTGATCTTAATAAATACTTTTGATATTCAGTTATTACTAGCTGGTATGGGACAGTCAGTAATGACAAACTTATTTGATCCATATTTGTTTTGTTTGAACTCTCCATTTAAAAAAGGGATTTTTAAATCTTTCGTTAACTATCTCTTGATTTTGCAAGTTATCAAATGTCTAAACTTTGTTCTACATACAACATGATTATTCTTTGAGTCACCCCTTCTTAGAAACCGGAGGTGCGATGTATGATCTTATTGAGCTTTGTTCGCTCATCCTTCACATCACTCTTCTTCCAGGTCGGAATTAATGACTAAGCTTGAGGTAGAGGATACCAGTGAAGGAATCATGATTTTTAGGGCGTATTTATATGTTTTGAATTTATTGAAGACGTAGTTAATTTAGTAGACTTTGTTTCGTAATTTATTTTGGATGACTGTATTTTAAATTGGAGACTTTTGTAATTCTAATTTGATGACGTTTGATTAGTCTTTATTTAAGTTTGAGTTTGTAGTGACGTGGCCAGATGTGGGCCCATGTAGTGGGACCCAAGTTTGTGGCGTTACAACTGCCCACTCCAATTTGTTGAGGTCAAATTCTGCTTCTCCAAGATTGCAATTCGAGGTAATTAATTGGATTCGTCCCCCTTCTCAATTAGTCAAACTTAATTCTGATAGTGCTTCTCATGGCAACCCGGGCTCTAATGGGGGTGGAGGTATTATGTGTAATTCTTCCGTGGTGTTTATTTATGCTTACTCGTCTTTTTATGATTCGACTTCCAACACAATTGCAAAAGCTAAAGCTTTGCTTCAAGGGGTTCAATGGTTAAGAAATGCTGGTTTTCGTGGTGCTCTTATAGAACCGGATTCTAAAGTTCTTGTTGATTGCTTTAATTCTAATCACAAACCTCCTTGGAAATGCTAGGCCATTTTTTATCAAGTCCAAGCTATTCAGAGGGATATGGATTTCCAAATTCTTCACTGCTTCAGACAGGCTAATAGTGTTGCAGATCTTCTTGCTAATTTGGGATGTGACTCCTCTACTTCAGTTCAGTTTAACGATATTCTTAATTTGCCTCTCATTTTAGATAAATATGATACTCCTTATTTGAGACGTATGATTTGAGTCTCCCCCCTTGTTTGCCCCTTGTTCTTTGCATGTTTTTTTTTTATATTCTCCTGGTGGTTTTGTATTTCCTTTCCGAGGTCAGGCTCCTCCGTCCTCCCATTATAAGGGCTAGGCTGGTACAGACTGTTCGGGCATTGGACAAGTGCATCGCAACTTATAGGCTTAGGCGATCGCTCAATGTTTTGGCTGAGCGATCGCTTGATCAAGAATCCTTCGAGGCGTGCTACTGGATTTTATGCGGTCACCTAGTGCTTTGGGCTGAGCGACCGCTTGGCCCCGTTTTTCAGGTTTTTGCTCTTGGTCCGTTTTTTGTACCTTTAAAGGTTCTAGGGTTTCTATTGTATCCATATAAATAGTTGTATCCCTAGAACGTTTTCAAGAAAAACTCTAATAAAATTTCGATAGTCCGTTGGCCCCCAATCTCTCTCTCTTCTTTGTGATTGATCCTATTATACTATGTTAATTTGTTTGCCAGTCTTCCACTGTACACAACACATGCCATGAAATCAAATAGGGACCGAGCTAGCTCATTCAATGCCAAGAAGTATATTACTCTAATACAAACTCTTGATTATGCACATCATTGTAATAATCATTAAATCACGTTTGAAGCTCAATTGAGTCTCGAAAGAATAAGTGGCAAGTTGTCCACACTAATCAAATCAAGTTCCAAAAACTAGTAATCTAGTCAAATGGAATCTAGTTAACATAGGATCTCACCACGATCTCCGTAAGGTTCAATTGTTCCTTAAGCTCAACTTCGTTGATTCTTTGCTACAATTCCAACCAAATAGGGTATAAATGCTATATGCATTTGTAACCCTTTTATGTTCTTGTTTAAGGCATAGCTAGGTTCTCGTTCCATTTAAGAATCATAGTTCACGTATCAATAAGTCAAGTAGAAGATGGAAGCCTAAGTTGATTAATATCAAATCAAGCCCTAGTTCAATTCAAGTTCATAATCCTACCTATTAGTAGAATCCAAATTTCAATGCAAGTTAACAACCCAATAGTAGAACATGCATAAAGGCAAGAAACATCATATGCTTTATAAGTCATATTCATCAAGTATGGAGAATCAATCCTTAACAAGTACCTCAATTATGGTTTCATAAGTCATAATATCTAATAAGCATAGATGTTTATTTCAAGCATAAATCCAAGTTAAGTTCTTAACTTAACAAATACTAAATCACATATTGTCCAAGACTACTATTTTAGTTTAGGGTCATTAAATCATTTAGATTATAAATAATATACGCATCCTACAATGATAATTCATCCTATTGTCAAAAATCCATAGTAGTCGATGAATTAAACAAAACTATCCTTAACAAGTTCAAATATTACAAATCACTCGGCGCAGTAATCTTGCTAATTGAATTAAAAATTCCTCTCAACTCCAAATGTCCTGAATCTTACTTATTTAGAAACTAGGCTCTTTAAACTATAATTTAGCCTTTTAAATCACTTCATTCAGACTTATATTCATCAATCAATGATCATAACAAGATCAAGCTAATAATCTGTTTTTCTGTTATGATTATTCTACCCAGTCAACTTATAAATTTGACCATTAATTTCACACAGCTCCAAATTTCATGAAGTTTATATATTCAGAAACTAGACTCTTGGAAATATAATTTAACACTTTAAAGTTCTCTATTTGGATTTGTATTCTTCAGAATACAGCCACCTCAAATTCATGTTAAAAATATGGTTCTCTGTTGTGACTCATTCTGCTTAGTCAAATTATAAATTTGACCATGAATCGCTCACAACTCCAAATGAGGGGATTATTTACTAGTATGAAACTAGAATCTTGAGACTATATTTTTCCATTTTAAAATACTCTGATTGTATTTTTATTCATCAATTTTTGATTACATGAAGATCATATTAATAACAAGTTCCCCTTGTTCAGACTCACTGTCGTAATTTATTAAAAATACTTCCCGAACTCGAGAATTTATGAAAATTAACAAAGCATTATTTAACATACACATGCATAACATATAATATTTGTAGGAAATTCCATGTAGTAGATTAGTACTAGTACTTTTCGAAAAACAACCCAAAATTGGGACCGAATCTGTGAGGTTTCTTCCTAATTGGTGAAATCCTAATTTCAGTGTTAAATCAACTTAAAACTTTGATTAACTTTATTTATAATAAAAAATGACACTTTTAATGCCAAATGTAACACATATAAGAGAAAAAGTGATATATTCAAGGCCAAAAAGGGACACATTTCCATTCATGATGACAGTTACACATTGAGGGACTAAAAGTGACACATTTAATGTCAAAAGTGACACATTTAATGTCAAAAGTGACACATTTAAGGTCAAAAAGGGATACATTTCATACAAAATGACTTGCACGTAGAGAGATTAATTAAAGTGACACGTTTAAAAGAAATACTTACACATTTAAGGGCAAAAGTAACACTTACAAGGCAAAATAGTGACACTTTTATACACAATGATTTAGATATATATGGATGGACTAAAGGTGATATATTTAAAGGCAAAAGTGGCTCATTTATAGGTAAAAGTGACATATATAAGGGTGAAAGTAATACATTCAAGGCTAAAAAGTGACACATTTTTTTTAAGTATTACACTTTTCGTGCAAATAGTGACTTTTTAAAGGTAAAAGTGTCACTTTTAATATTACTAGTAAGGTTCACGTGCGTTGCACGTGGTGTTAATGATTTTTTAAAAGTGATTTGTTAGTTCCTTCATTTTTTTGTTGACTTTTAATTATTAGATTTTTGTGTGTTTTAATCTTTACAGTTTTTGAGACTTATAAATTATGTTGTTGTGTGTTTAGTATTTCTGATACTTTTTTTTCGGTCATTTATAATGTATGTTTTTAGTCATTGTATAGCAATGTATACTGCACATTTGTCTTTTTTGTTGGTTATTTTTAAATCTCTTTTTTTAATATCAAACATGAATTCATTCATTTTTACAGTGTGTAAATTGAAAACAATTCAAACTTACTATCTTAGATAAACACATTGTTGTTGAAGACTTTCCTTATATCTTATATCGTTTCTAGAATTTATGACTCTTTTTTTAAAAAAAATATTGTGTTGGGGAATCAAATTCTCAACCCCAAAATATATAGTTGCACTAAAAAAAACAAAATTCCACCAAAGTATCTATGAAGTCCCACTTTGCCACACCCAACCTAAGTTTTGTGTTATTTTCATACCATTTTATAATTTTTTTTCTAGTTTACCCCCTAGCCACGACGAAGGTTACCAATCTGACATTAAGGTGCACATGAGATTTCACGTGTAGGGCATTTTGGTCATTTCTTGGCAACGCTTTCTCTGCTTTTATTATCGAAAGAGAAACTTCTTTTACTTCTTCTCCAACAACTCTTTCTCTGCTTCTTCTCCATCAATGACCTCTTATGTAAATTTTAATTGAGATAAAACTCAAGAGTGTATGAATCTTTTATTCAAAATTTTATATTGAAAAATAAATAAAAATAGAGCGGAATCATATCAGATATCAGAGAGACATAACTGAAGATCAGATAATCACAATCAGGTGTCAAGGCCGCCACAAATAAGAACCCACAAAAAATTAAAGCTGTCACAGTCTCCTGACATTTCTCCCTTTCTCTCACGTACAACACAATACACAAGCATACACCACTAATTTCAAAACTCATATTTGAACCAATCACAAATGTATATGAAAAAGATGAGGCATGCCATGGTTCAATCCGTCTTCATCGTCCCTAGCTTCATCTCTAATAATTTTTTTTATCGGCACCGTTGATATTGTTTATGGCTTGATTGGACCAAATTATCGATCTTAAACATTATTCGTCATCGTGTCTATCACCACGATTATCAGTCATGACATCATCATCACCAAATTTGACATGGAATATGGAAATGCTACAAAATTACGTTAACGGCCAAAGTGGATTTGGTGGATACTTAACGGAAAATTTATATTTTGGACTACTTTTGATGGAGCCAAAATATGATTAGCTCTCAAAATTAGATAATAAATCTCACATTGCACCCCAACCTACGAAGTGTCTCACTTCCATACCTTATTTTTCTATTTGTCCCACTTTGCCCCCTTCCGTCTATGGGTGTTGAAAATGGTAATAGGAAATTGCTTGTACATGTCATATGAAGATTATTTTGATCATTTTTCTTGGGGTGCAAAATGAGATTTGGTTATAACTTCAATATTTAGTTACTCATTTAGTATTTAAAATATGTCTTTAAATAAAAATAATAAATAATTGTTTCAATAATCCAAAAATAATTATATAGCCAATTTACAATTCCCCCCTGCAAAGTATCCACAAAATCACCTAGTGCACCCTAAGCTAAGGTTTGTCCCATAATGGTATGTGATGCTATATTTTTTTTTCCATTTTCCACCCTACCCTTGACGGACGTTAGAAAATTCACTTAAAATAGCACGTGATCTTCCACGTGCGGGGCAAAAATGACATTTTCCTTATCTAGTTAAAGAGTAAATGTATTAAAAAGAAAAAACTCTAATCTCACATCTTCTCATTCTCTAAAAACCCTTATAAAAACATGGGATTAACAGAAAACCAATAATCCATATCGTCGAATTTATCATGAATTAAGAGAAATGGTAAGGGGTTTTAGTGAAATACTCTTCAATTTTGTTGGAGAAAATTGAGCATACGGCCGGTATGCATATGAATGAAAACAAAGTATCAAAATTGAGAGGATGTTGAAGAAGCTACAGTTCTAGATGATTTCAACCTCAGAGCAATTGTCATGGTGGTCAGGTTGAATTATTTAAAGATTTATGAGAGAAAAAATAAAGTTAAGTTAAGTCATATAAGAGAATGAAAGGGGGATTAGAAATTGAATGATTTCAGTGGTGGTTGGGTTTCATCGAAGAAGGTGAGTGGATCCAATTTCATACAAGAAATCAGAGATGAGATGGATATCTATGGGTACAAGTTTTTCATATCTGTTGTCTGCGTACTTTGTTTTCATCATTGAGATAAAAAAAATTGACAATGAAATCAAATGTGTATCTATCTTCTGGGTTAAGAGAGAGAAATTTAAGAAAGAAATTTGGAGGGGGTGGACAAAACCCAGATCGGGTTCTGGGTTAATTTTTGTTTTGGGGATGACTGAAGACCGGAAAACATGGTGAATCTTTTTTCCAGATTTTCTTTCAGCAAAAAAAAAAAAGAGGGAATGGTGGACCCCCACTCCATTTTTTTTAACATTTTAACTTTATACACACATTTATACTCCCTCCGTCCCTAAATTATTGTCCTGGTTGACCCGGCGCACAGATTAAGAAAAAACAATTGACTTGATTATTTATATTGGCTTAATGTGTAGTTTCCTTTAAAGTCCATGTGTATGTGGCCCATAATTAAAGTAAGGTGAAAAAGTAAGGGTAAAGTGGTAAAAGTGATGTTCTAAAAAGGTAAGTTTCAAAGTGGATAATTATTTTGGGACGGACGAAAAAGGAAAGGATGACGATAATTTAGAGACGGAGGGAGTATAATTTTTTTAGAAAATTATATTTTATTTCTTAATTTTATTAGGCTAAAATACATTTAGCACTCTCAAAGTTTACACCAAATTACTAATATTTCCCTCGAGTTAATACCCACAAGGAAATGTCAAATTAACGTGACTTTTCTAATAGCTGTGGTTAGGGTGAAAAATATGGGGAAAAAATATCAGATACTATTATAAGACAAACCTTAGGGTTGGGGTGCACAATGTGTTTTGGTGGATACTTTTGAGGGGAATTGTAATTTGGCATAATTATAATGAAAATGATATCCTTACAACTAATTATATTACTTTTCTTACAACTATGTTTTGAAGAACTCCATAGTTGTTTTAGACGAAGACAATTTTTTTTTCTTTTTCAAGGCTTAGTTGTAAAGAAAGTTATAAAATTAGTTATAAGGCTAGCAACGTTGTTATTATAATTTTTCTAATATTAAAATAAAAAAATTGCATTACTCTCAAAAATAAAATTTAGAATTAATTTAATTTATTTTGTTATCATTAGTTTTCTTCCATCAACCTCATCATTCATACACTCACCACCATTATCACCTCAAATAACACCATTAACCCAAAAATCAATTTTTGATTTTATTTTATTTTTTGTCTAATTCTTTACTCATTCGTTCAAATTAACCGATATGCAAACTCGTCATTTATAGACCCGCCACCACCACAACCTTAAATTTCACTATTTACAAATACAAATTAATTTTTTTGAATTTTCAAATTTGAGATGGAAACTCAAACCCATATAAAGATTTGAAAAACGGATGATTTGGAAATCTAACAATGCTATATTCCACATATACCACCATTGTCATGCTTACAATCACCCCAAAGACCACTCCTAACCACCACCACTAGCATCCATGTAATCGCCGCCACTACCATCACCAGTTACCACCACACACACACACACACAAAAAAAAAACACATTCACCTTACTTTGCTAAAACAGAAAAATAAAATATCATTAGCTTCCGTTAAGTCACCTTTAAAATTGGATGACAGTTAGGAATAGTGACGAAATTGCATATATCTTTAAAAGTATAATGATAATTTCGCTCAAATCATAGTACGGTACCAAAATGTAACAATTAATCAAAGTACAGTGGCAAAATTAATCATTTTTCCCTCAAAAAGTTAATTTTTTATTTGATTTGATTCATTTTTAAATTCTTTACTCCTTCCTTAAAAATAACTAATTCGCAAAACTCATCATTTATAAACACATTACCACACAACTCTGAATTTCACTTTTTACAAACTCAAATTCAATTTTTTGAATTTTCAAATATTGAAATTAAAACCAAAACTCATGTGGATATTTGAAGATATAATAATTTGAAAATATATTTGAAAAGTTAGATTAGTGTTTGATTACCCCTAATCCCTACTAATTGTACTTGGGAAATGTCTTTGGTGCCCTCCTCATTTTGGGGGTATAAATACCCAAACCCTTTGCATTCTTCAGTAAATCCTCTCATTTCTTCTCCTCCTTCTTACGTATTAGAGAGAGTGAGAGTTGGGGGCTTGAAGCTTTGAGCCCTAGCTTCTTCTTCCTCCGATCTACGAAGATCCAACCGCCCGATTGCCGCCAAACTTCGGATTCTTGACGTATGCGACGAGTAGAACAACTTCACTGTTCAGATTTTGATTCTCTTGAGTTTTCACTCAAGCTAGGTAAGTTACTCCCCTTTGATTTTGGTTCATTGGCCCTAAGGAAAACAACCTATATGCTATTTGTGGGCAATGAACACTTGATATGCTTTGTATGCCCATTTTGGGGATTTTTGGAAGTATGAACTTGTTAAGAGCATTTATAGAATTGCTTCTATGATTGTTGAAGTATATGATTACTCTTCATCTTGTGTTTCTAGGCTTATGAGTATGCTAGAAATCATATCCATATGTTACTTGGATTTATTGTGGAAATATGCCTATGATTGGGGCTTTGGATATATGAACTCACTAGAAATTATGAGTAGGAACATTTAATTGAAATAATGTGATTTATGAAATGGGTTTTGATTTATGTTGGGTTTTGTTGTGAATTTTAGGGCTTGAGAATCAAGCCCGAATTATTGGATATATTGTTGTTAAATAAAGTGGGTATTATTGTTGAGATTGATGAAGTGTGAAAATAATGAAACTTAGTATTTAGACTCATCGAAGTCGTAATAGGTTCAATATTGTGTTAACAAACTCGGGTTGAAGTCCTACAACATTTGGGTTTCGTTGACTATGATTATGATGAGTTCTTGGATTTTTAGGCTTGGGAAACAAGCCCGGATTATTTTGGGAGAATTTCTATAAACTTGGATGATGTGTTAATTTTGGGATTTATGAAATACGTATTTAATGAAGTGCGATATTAAGACTCAATGGAGTCATTTTAGGTTCAATAAGATGTTAGTGAGCCTTAGGTTGAAATCCTTCGATGTTCGGGTTGGGTTGGTTTTGATTGTGAGTACCCGAGCATCTTGAATTGTGTACCATTTGTGACACCCACGATATAGAGGCTTATTGGGGATTTATTTAGAGCGTGCTCGTTAGGGCACGGAGCATTAGGGACCAACTTATGATCTCGTATTACTTTAAGAAATGATTATTTGAATGAGTTCTCTCTTAGGGAATTTGGTCGGCGTGCACATCAAAGCACTTGCGAGGTTATGTCTATGGGTTGGTTTGGTGCCAGAGATTGGGTTGTGAATGTCGAGTATATATGACAATTGGGACTATGGTGGAGTCGGTGTACCTTTAAGCAAAGCTTAAATGCTAAGTCTTGATTTATGATTGTTCTTAGACTAAAATAATAGTCTTTGGTTTAATTCCAAAGTAGAGGACTATGGTAGACCTCATGTTGTGATTTCTTAAGCTTATATGCTACTTTTGATTGGGTGATGACTTGGGGATTATGAGTACCTCAATATGTGGTTCTTTGACTAAACTTATAAGTTAGTTGGATTTGTTAAGTATGTGCAAATATGTGCATTGTTAAGTTGGTGTGTAGAGCTTTATGACCTACTTGATTTGATAAGTCCGCTCTTGGACGGTCTTGGTTCTTGTTTGAGCATGCGAGTAAATATCTCTGTGCATTGCATAAAGCCGGTGGCATTATTTGGATTGGTTTTTTCGTCGTGGTAGGACGATATATCGCCTATACGACGATCGTAAGGTTCGTATTCGCTATGGATCGCCGTACACTGACCTCACACCACCCTCCATTTGTTGGCCCCAGTGGGGAAGTTAAGCCCATCTCGTAACCAATAGAAAGCGAATGGATTATGCTATTGAGTGCGAAAGGGCTGCCTCTTTGAAGCGTAGCCACTAGCGTCGATGTATCGATCACGATGCATCGTGTCACGAACTTTGTATAACATTGTGTATTGCGGGAGCAACACAACGGCACTAATTGGTATCTTCTCTATCCCTTATGTGGCTACTATGAGCACTTATATGAAAGATAATGTGCTATGTGGTTTATGAAGTTTATGTTACTTGGTGACTTAATACAAGTTTCTTATTGGTATCTGATTTAGATGTCATGATTTTATACATGTTTGTGCATTATGCCATGCCACGCCATGCTATGCCATACAATTGCATGTAGTAACTTCTTGGGTCATTATGACTCATTAAATGTGTTTGTTTTCCTTAGTTGTGCGTTGAGCTCTGAGTTAGTTAAATTGCATTCGGCTAAAAGTGCATGTTCGACGGGTGGTCTTCAGGGCCCCGATAGCTTGGGGTTATTAGTATTATTGTATTTATTATCTTGTGAGATACGGATGTAAAGTTATGTAAACTTTACTTGGGTAGTTATGTTAGTATTTTATTGTCGTTTATTTTGGGAGCCGACTTGTTTGGTCGAGCTATTGTATTTAATTAGAAGTTTTTATGTCATCTTCAGAGCAAGGTTTTAGCTCGCATGTTATAGTATTATGTTATGGTTATTTCTATCAAGGTCGGACAATCTTAGTCGTGAGTCCTTGGTTTAGTTGTTAGTATTTGAATCTCTTATTCTTTTAGTTGATGTATTCCTCAGGCATGTTATAGCCGTAGAGTTGTTTATCGGGTTGGGTTCTTGTTGCTTCGCGGGCCTTGGGTTGGAATGGTTTGTTTATTAAGTCTTGTGTTGCGTCACTTGCTAAATCGAATTTGTAATAGAGATAGTCGTGCATCGGCCTTGTATTCTTAGTTTATAATTATAGGCTTTGGTCCACTTATGAATACATGAGCGTTGGTTTTTATTGTTATTCCGTATCGTTATGGCTTTGGCTTTACATTCTGTTTTGAGCTTTATGGCTCAACTCTTGACTAAATACCATGATGCTTAGCAGGTGCTTGTCGTTCATCGTTGCTTGTCTTGATAGCACGACCTTGGGATTCGCATTGAATTGATTCGGTCAGAGTCATGGCCATGGTATATCGAGCTATAGGTTAGCTATTTCTGGGGATAGGTTCATTGGCCTTGTTTGGGTTGGGTTTATTGTTGAGTTATTAACAGGTGTTCTTTGTAGGCGTATTATGTCGGGAACTTGGCGTGGAGCTAGTTCTAGTAGACCAGTTCAGAGTGCGGCATTTCGTGGCAACGAGAGGGAGAATGTTAACGATCGCGTGTGACTCCTCAACAGATGTTTGGATTGGAAGAGCGATTCTCTTGTCCTTGCGAAATTCTTGAAGTTTAAACCAGGAAAGTTTTGATGGAGAGCGGATACTATTAAAGGCGAATTATTGGCTAGAAAGCATGGAAGATCTTTGTAGTTTTTGGGTTGTACATCGGAAGAAATGGTTACCTTAGCGGTGTTTAGATTGGATGAATGCGGCCGAGCATTGGTGGCTTGAATGCGAGATCGTTGGAGACGGCATGGAGTGCCTCGAGGTGTGGGAGAACTTTGTCAAGGAGTTTATGGTACGGTTTAGTCAGATAATTCGAGAAAGAAAGAAGAGATGGAATTCTAGTGTTAGAACAAGGAGATATGGCCAGTGGCTCGGTATTGACAAAGTTTGCGGAGGCGGCTCGTATTGTGGTTACTTGAGCCGGATGAGGCTAGGAGGCAGAGAGGTTTGTGAAAGGCCGAGGATGAAATATCGTAGGCGGCTTATTCCATTACGCTTACGGATTACAAGGCGTGGATCGTGCACATGCGATGGAGTTGGACATCGAAGAGTATGCTCGAAAAAAATATCGAAGACTAATAGAAGCAATAGCGTTAAGAGAGGACAATCGGCACCTCAAATAGTTAGTCAAGGAAGGTGCGTTCGGGTGGTGGGAGTGGTGTTACTACTCTACTCGGAGAAGACGAGGTGGAGTTGACATGTAACTTTGTAGAGGATAGGACACACAGAGGATAGGTGTTGGGAAAGCGGGGAAGTGTTACCATTGTGGTGACGGAACTCACTTGAAGAAAGATTGTCAAGTTTAAGGTCAATCGGTCGGATAGCCGTCGGCAAGAATTAAATCCAGTGGCTCCAGAGGATGGTGATGGTCGGCCTTAGAGTTTGAGGTGGTGTATGCGTGGCGGTTGGCGATAAATAGAGTTTTGAGACCTATCCGAAATAGGAAGGTACATTCTTGTATATATGTATATATTATATTGTTGTTACTATTATCGTTATTATGAGTATGCGATTAAATCGGTAGCTCATGTGCATTCATACATACATTATATGGTGTATTGTGTATTATTGGTTATTTGCTCGATCGGGAATAATACCCCAATGTGAGATCGATATATGATATGGTTTGTTTTGTGGATTACCGGTAGGTAATCGCATGCGTGTATGGTTCTTGTTTAGTCTATATATGTATAAGACTATGTTATATATAGAGTTGTGGTTTTGTGTGGTTATATATATATAAGGCCATAGTATGTATATATATGAAGTATGAATTGTATATTGATACTTATTGGTTTGGTATGATGTTTGTATATTCTATAAAGATATGTTTAATATGATGAATAATATGATACTATAGTATTGTTAATGGTTATTATGCGAGTAGTATACACTCGACTTGTGAGAAGGTTGGAGGTTGCGATTTAGAAGATAATCACGGTTGCACGGGAGTGTAGGACGCCTCGCCGCGAGTATTGAGAAATTAACGTTGTGATAGGATGTTTATAGTATGTGTTGGTTGTAAACTTGGTCTAGAGCTTAAGAAAGGATAGTCTTGCGGAGTATAGACGTTACGAGTATCTGTAGACTTGTCGACTCATTGTGATTCCTAGTGAGTTATCTTGGTTAGGTGTACTAGGTACACGAGTTTGTGGTAGCTATGATTGTTGTTTGCCAAGGTAATAGATCTTATTGCTTGCTTTGATTTTATTCAATTATGTGCATTAGTTGTAGGAAACACCTACTTGATGCATTTACATAGTAGTATATTACATTCTCATCTCATAATTTCATGTTCCTTCATTTCATTAGTATAGGGGACTGTTTGAAGGATGCTTAAAACTTTTTATTCATGAACCTTCGCATCCTTACGACGGAAACTTTTGAAGCTAATTCGATAGGTACCACTGAATTGGTGAGCAAAAGGAATTAAAATCGTTGGACTAGGATTGGTAAGAATTAAGTTAGAAATTGACTATACATTACCAAATGGAATGGACGAAATGGAATGAATTTTCAAAACATTTCATTAATGTGCTCTTATGTGTTGTTACACGCAATAGGAAAATCGCGAGTATGATTTACATGGTTTGAAATGCCGATTTGATTAACTTTGATTTGTTTGCGAATTGCTCCATAGGCAATTATTAATTCTTGTAACTTAGAATCTCTTGTGCTTGAATTTCTTTATGTGCCCCGAGACAAATAGTTTCGGTAGTTGAATGTTTAAAGTGTCCTTGAATGTGTTTTTACATGATTGGCCTAGTGTTGTTCGTATGTGTATTCGTGACTCAAGTATGAGTCATATTGTTTCCAATCGAAGGTGTTTGACGTTGTTATGCCTATTAAGAGTTCGTAGACTTTTGAATTTGGATTATTATAGTTCGACCCTCGTGTATATTGTAGTGGTGAACTCGGAGATTCGAGTCAAGGTTGGTGGTTTTGAGATCGAGTGTTAACTCGGGATTAAGAGACACAATAATCATTGTCTCGATGTATTGTGGTTGAGTGTGGACCTATTGTTGGTTTGTATCATGATTTAGAATTCGGGGCCAATTCTTTTTAAGAATGGAGGAGAGTGTGACACCCCGCTCCTTCGTTAGCTCGGTTTGCGTGCTATACTTGCACTTCTTTCTTTGTCGATTGTATATTTGGTTTGCGAGAGGGTCTAGATGTGTATGAGAGACCATATTAAGACTAAAACATTATTAAGAGATGCCATATAGTTGTTGACTTGCTAAAGTCACAAGTCGTGACTCGACGATAGTCGGAATGCGACGCGATTGAGGGTTTGCTTGCGTTTTGTGTTCGTAACCTCGATTTGGTCCTAGACCTTTATATGATGATTGATTAACATGTTTAGATGTATTAGACTTCAAGTTGGAGGTGTTCCTTAAGTCTATCGATGATTTGGAAGCTTTGGAGATAGCGTTCGTCTCTATCGCGTAGTTCGGGGATTGAGTCGTGTAATCGTCCCTCCTTTGGAATTCTTATTTCCCTAGTTGTTATTCAACTTCCTAGAAGTATTTAAGCTTCTTCATTAGCCCTTAGACTTGCCTTAAAAGTCTCCTTTCATTGCTCGTTCGATTGAAGTTCATTAAATGGATTCGGTTGCACGTTGTTGCACTCTTCCAGTTTCGCTCAGGAGTTGTTTCGGGAGTTGTTCGGTGTGTTTCAATTTGTTTTGAGTTGGGTTAAACCTTAGAATGGTTTCCCATAAGTTGGGACCATTTAGGACATGTTTTAGACCAAGTTTTGAGGACATAAAGAAGATCCAAGCCAGCGCATCTTGTGAGCCTCGGGAGTTGCAGGAGCAATCACAAAATGAACAAAATCTGGAGATGGGCTCGAGAAGATGAGGCGCCGCTTTGGAGATGTTGGGCGCCGCCTCAACATCAGTATCATACTTACGGGATTTTCCCATATTTTGTGTTTTGACGTGTAATACCAATCCTACCCTCATTAAACCCCCTCTAAACCCTTCCTAACCACCCATACTTAACCCTAATCATGTCCTAACATTAGTTGGAAGTTAATTAAGGTTAGATTAGTGTTTGATTACCCCTAATCCTACTAATTGTACTTGGGAAATGTCTTTGGTGCCCTCCTCATTTTGGGGGTATAAATACCCAAACCCTTTGCATTCTTGATAAATCTCTCATTTCTTCTCCTCCTTCTTACGTATTAGAGAGAGAGAGTTGGGGGCTTGAAGCTTTGAGCCCTAGCTTTTCTTCCTCCGATCTCTGAAGAAGATCCACCGCCTGATTGCCGCCAAACTTGAGCCGGATTCTTGGCGTATCGGCAGGTAGAACAACTTCACCGTTCAGATTTTGATTCTCTTGAGTTTTCACTCAAGCTAGGTAAGTTACTCCCCTTTGATTTTGGTTCATTGGCCCTAAGGAAAACAACCTATATGCTATTTGTGGGCAATGAACACTTGATATGCTTTGTATGCCCATTTTGGGGATTTTTTGGAAGTATGAACTTGTTAAGAGCATTTATAGAATTGCTTCTATGATTGTTGAAGTATATGATTACTCTTCATCTTGTGTTTCTAGGCTTATGAGTATGCTAGAAATCATGTCCATATGTTACTTGGATTTATTGTGGAAATATGCCTATGATTGGGGCTTTGGATATATGAACTCACTAGAAATTATGAGTAGGAACATTTAATTGAAATAATGTGATTTATGAAATGGGTTTTGATTTATGTTGGGTTTTGTTGTGAATTTTAGGGCTTGAGAATCAAGCCCGAATTATGGATATATTGTTGTTAAATAAAGTGGGTATTATTGTTGAGATTGATGAAGTGTGAAAATAATGAAACTTAGTATTTAGACTCATCGAAGTCTAAGTAATAAGGTTCAATATTGTGTTAACAAACTCGGGTTGAAGTCCTACAACATTTGGGTTTCGATTGACTATGATTATGATGAGTTCTTGGATTTTTAGGCTTGGGAAACAAGCCGGATTATTTTGGGAGAATTTCTATAAACTTGGATGATGTGTTAATTTTGGGATTTATGAAATACGTATTTAATGAAGTGCGATATTAAGACTCGATGGAGTCATTTTAGGTTCAATAAGATGTTAGTGAGCCTTAGGTTGAAATCCTTCGATGTTCGGGTTGGGTTGGTTTTGATTGTGAGTACAGAGCATCTTGAATTGTGTACCATTTGTGACACCCACGATATAGAGGCTTATTGGGGATTTATTTAGGCGTGCTCGTTAGAGGCCAGAGCATTAGGGACAACTTATGATCTCGTATTACTTTAAGAAATGATTATTTGAATGAGTTCTCTCTTAGGGAATTTGGTGGCGTGCACATCAAAGCACTTGCGAGTTATGACTATGGGTTGGTTTGGTACCCTTGAGATTGGGTTGTGAATGTCGAGTATATATGACAATTGGGACTATGGTTGAGTCGGTGCCTTTAAGCAAAGCTTAAATGCTAAGTCTTGATTTATGATTGTTCTTAGACTAAAATAATAGTCTTTGGTTTAATTCGAGTAGAGGACTATGGTAGACCTCATGTTGTGATTTCTTAAGCTTATATGCTACTTTTGATTGGGTGATGACTTGGGATTATGAGTACCTCAATATGTGGTTCTTTGACTAAACTTATAAGTTAGTTGGATTTGTTAAGTATGTGCAAAATATGTGCATTGTTAAGTTGGTGTGTAGAGCTTTATGACCTACTTGATTTGATAAGTCGCTCTTGGCGGTCTTGGTTCTTTTTGAGCATGCGAGTAAATATCTACTTGTGCATTGCATAAAGCCGGTGGCATTATTTGGATTGGTTTTTACGTCGGGGTAGGACGATACATCGCCTATCACGAATCGTAAGGAGTTCGTATTCGCTATGGATCGTAGCCGTACGGAGATCTCACACACCCTCCCTTTGTTGGCCCATTGTGGGGAAGTTAGCCCATCTCGTAACCAATAGGCGAATGGATTATGCTATTGAGTCGAGAAAGGGCTGCCTCTTTGAAGCGTAGCCGCTCAGTAGCGTCGATGTATCAATCACGTGCATCGTGTCACGAACTTGTATAACATTGTGTATTGCGGGGCAACACAACGGCACTAATAAATTATCTTCTCTATCCCTTATGTGGCACTATGAACACTTATATGAAAGATAATGTGCTATGTGGTTTATGAAGTTTATGTTACTTGGTGACTTAATACAAGTTTATTGTTGGTATCTGATTTAGATGCCATGATTTTATACATGTTTGTGCGTGCTATACGCCATGCTATGCCATACAATTGCATGTAGTAACTTCTTGGGTCATTATGACTCATTAAGGTGTGTTTGTTTTCCTTAGTTTGTGCGGTAGGCTCGTTAAGTGCGGCGTTAAACTCTAAGGTCATGTTAAGAATGTGGTCTTAGAGGCGATAGCTTGGGGGTTATTAGTATTGTGTATTAATTATCTTGTGAGATACGGATGTAAAGTTATGTAAGCTTTACTTGGGTAGTTATGTTAGTATTTTATTGTCGTTTTATTTTGGGAGCCGACTTGTTTGGGTCGTTATTGTATTTAATTAGAGTTTTTATGTCATCTTCCCACAAGAGGTTTTTGGCTCGCATGTTATAGTATTATGTTATGGTTATTTCTATCTCCGACAATCTTGGTCGAGTCCTTGGTTTTAGTTGTTAGTATTTGAATCTCTTATTCTTTTAGTTGATGTATTCCTCCCGGCATGTTATAGCCGTAGAGTTGTTGTTTATCAGGTTGGGTTCTTGTTGCTTCGCCGACATACAGGTTGCTTGTTTTTGTTTGTCGTCTTGCAATGTTGCGTCACGCGAGTCATGGAATTTATCGAAGATAGTCGTCTGTCGGCCTTGTATTCCTTAGTTTATAATTATAGGCTTGGTCCCACTTATGAATTCGCTTCCGCGATTTTGGTTTTATTATTCGTTATCGCCGTTATGGCTTTACATTCTGTTTGAGCTTTATGGCTCAACTCTTGACTTGTACCATGATGCTTAGCGTGCTTGTCCATCTTTGCTTGTCTTGATGGCACGACCTTGGGATTTCGCATTGGAGTT
>JABEVN020001986.1:0-22924 GCA_013146195.2 Codonopsis lanceolata | reverse complement strand
ACCCAATAGGTACCTTCATGCAATTGTACCCTTAACTGTGAACTCACCATTAAAAACTGATGTGAAATCATTTTTTCACTGAAGGGATGCCCATGATCCTCTTGGCCTTCTATGAAACTTTGAGGAGACTTTGAGGTCTCGGTTCAAGTCCCCTTGGGGCAGTTCATGAGGAATTTTGATCTTCGCAATCGCCGGGGAGGTGGGTTGGTAGAGGTGCGTATGCGCTATTTGACCTGGAGCAAGGCCTTCGCTAAACCCAAAAAAGAGAGATTTTTGGGGATCTTTAGACTGGTTTGTCTATTACATTTCCTTTGTTTTCGTCCTATCTCCAGATTTTGGTTCAGGAGGACTAACACATTTTCTTAGATACCTCATTTCTTCACAATTCTGAGCTAGAGGGATCTATGAGATCTGATTGATCTAGGAGATACATTGCTGTCTTATCTGGTTTCCGTTCATCGTGATTGAGGATGATGTTTATTGGTGTGTACTATTTGATATCCTGGGTGTGCCGGAGTGAGTCCTCCTGTTGAGGTGTCTTCAGATTTCTTTTAGTCTTTTAGATGTTACAATTTGGTAAATACATCAAATGTTTGTGGTAGTCTGCAGAGATTCTGGATGTGCTGGTGCATATGGGCTGTGAAGACTACCAATATTTTACAAGCAAGGATGTTTTTTTTTTGCTTTGGGGACTGAATTTTTTTCCTCGTCTCCTTTTGGTCTCTTTATCGTATATTCTTCTCTTTGTAATACTTGTTCTTATTTTATCGTGTTGCGTGCATGCCTGATCTTTTGGAAGAGGTGGCTCTTCATTGTCCCTTCCACCTTCATCCACTACTTCTCTTCATGTGGTGTCTGGTCCTACGACAATTTGAAACCAGGCTCTGGATTGGATCACGTCAATTTTTTTATTTTGTTTATCACCAGCTTCAGCGTTTTACTGCTAATGCATTTTTCTGTTTTTTAAACGCAAACAGGGACACACTAACTCCTGCTTCAAGTTAAGTTTTTGGAATTTCCTATTTTGTGTTCATCCCTAGTCAACTTTTTGTATCCTAAAATTTATGTTTCCCAGTTGACTTCTAGACAAGTACAAGAACCAACATCTGCACTTGACTCCTTATATTATAGGTGTTAGCCTTGTTGCCTATAAATTCATTACTTCAATTCCTCGTCATTGGGAGTCAAATATAACTCGAGTTCGGGAGCTTGTTTGCTTTTGGTCCGTTGGCATAAACAATACATTGTAGCGGTAAGCATTATACTTTTTCTTCTTTTTTTCCCCTTGAGGCTCTCTTTGCCCAACTGTAGGATCAGGTTTCGAACAGTCTTTCATATTAGGCATAAGCTCAATACCATGGTAGCCGGGAATCAATTACATCAATCCAGTTTAAAGCTTACCTTTGTTCTTCCTCCCTACTTAGAAATAGGAGATTCAGTTATTTGAATGATGGAGCAAAGGATGCAGTATGTGCATTTAAATCATCTGGGAAAATTGAAATTTTATCAAATGTTCTTAAGATTAAATATATATGCGTATGGTATGCTTAAAGTGCATATATTAATTTGATCCATAATCTTGTCTGGTAGTCTTATCTATGTATCCTAGGTTACTCAACTCAAGTCAGCCTTTGTCCCATCTACTTGGGGTTGGCAACCTGTATCTTTGCAAAGTCATTGTGTGCTCTTTGCAATGTGGGCCATAACCTATGGGCATTGTAGATCCTATGAGCGAGCACTGAAATTCTGCTGATCTTTCATCTTATTATCCCTCTTTTTCTCTCCGTATAGCTAAGATGCACTCATATCTTGCATCAAATTTACTAGAATCTTGAAGCTTAGTGGATAACATTGAAGCATACAGAACTTTGTTGGATTTATATGCACTCGACATCAAAACCATTGAGTTCTTCCTAATATAGAACTTTAATATTGTCATAGATGGAGGTACATGTTTGTTTGTAATTGATGCTGAATGCATCTCAATTATCTGTGGCAGGCAGCAGCTCTAAAGGAAAAGTTTAACATTGATTTGCGTGTTATGGGTATTACTGGATCAAGACACATGCTTTTGAGTGACAAGTAAGATTTGAGTTCTTACAGACTGATTTCCTTTTTCTAATTCTTGCACAGCAGCTATTGAATATACAAGCGAAATGCTATTGTCAGAGGGCCCATGATGTGTTTATAGTTTTTTATCACTATTGACCTTTGTTGAAGCTCTTAGCAGACACCCTTATGTCCCCTTGTTGGTCCCGGGGTACATGATTGTGGTGTTTGCTTTGAACTAATTTAACCTGGTTTACTTCAAGGTTAGAATTTATTGATATTAGATTTAGTCAGGGGTCGGACATTTAGCCCGTCAAGCCTCTTGTCTGTTTTTGGATAGTTTTAGATACATATTTTGCAGTCAATGACCTCTGTTTGTCTTTTTCTTTTCTTTGGCTTAACAGTTGGTAGATTTTGGTTAGCTAGATAGCTATTCACGGATTCTACCAGAACTGTTGCCCCTAAAATATTTCATTTCTGGTTGTAGGGGTAATGGTATTGACTTATCTTCATGGAAAGAAGTTCTACAGGAGAAAGGCGAGAAGGCTGATATGGAAAAGTTTGTTCAACATGTGCGGGAATCACTTTATCCCAAATACTGTACTGGTTGATTGTACAGCAGATACTAACGTTGCTAGCCATTACTATGACTGGTTGCGAAGAGGAATTCATGTGGTGACCCCAAATAAGAAGGCAAATTCAGGACCACTTGATCGGGTAACATTTTAATTGCTGGATTTGATGTGCTAGGTCTGTTTGACTATATTGAACTTTTTAATGCATTGTGCTCATAATAGTGTTAAATTATGGAATCCCCTTCCACGAATGTCCCATCCACCAATTGTATAGCTCTATAATTGAGGAAAATGTTAGTATGCTCTAAGTACTTGATCAAGCTTTGTAAAATTTGTTAACTAACACCTGCTATTTGTTTGAATTACAGTATTTGAAGTTGAGAACTCTTCAACGCCAATCATATACTCATTACTTTTATGAAGCTACTGTTGGAGCTGGTCTCCCAATCATCAGCACGTTACGAGGCCTTCTTGAAACCGGGGACAAAATATTGCGCATTGAAGGGATTTTCAGGTAAATCACATAACCTGAATGGCAAAAATTGATAATGCTACTTTTAAGATCATCAATTTGGCTTTTGATACTCAGGTGTTTTGGCACAACAATGTTGCCATATCTAGCTTTCCAGTTAGTCAAACTGATGTATTTACTTGGCTTGTCTTCATTCTGTAATGTGGTGCTGTAGTGGGACTCTGAGTTACATATTCAACAATTTCATTGGCACACGAGCCTTTAGCGAAGTGGTCAATGAGGCAAAAGAAGCTGGGTACACTGAGCCGGATCCTAGGGATGATCTTTCTGGAACAGATGTGGCCAGAAAGGTATATGCATATTCATAATGTCTGTACATGCATGCACCTAATACTGCATCTGTGACCCAAAACTACTTCATTTGATATAGTTCTTAGTCTTCAATATCTTCTTGATACATGACCTCTGAAGTTATCATTGAAAGCTGGGTTGCAAGCTTGATCTCCTATCCTAATGATGAATGTGTCACTCGACACGGTGGCTTATGCTTGCCCTGTCCATTATTGCTTCGGTCGAATATTATTCCTAGGGTTCTCTCATCAAGAGGCAATTTTCTCATTATGTCGAACTTTTAATCAGTGTATGGTTCTAAATATGTGCCAATTGCATATTTCACCCTTAAAATGTCAAGATTTCTTATTTTGGATATCAATAGTTTTTTTTGTTACTTATAATGCATGTGCATGATATGTGCTGGCTTATAATGCATCTTAAATATTGCAGGTGATAATTCTTGCTAGAGAGACTGGATTGAAGCTAGAGCTTTCTGATATTCCTGTTGAGAGCCTTGTGCCAGATCCATTGCGGGTGAGAGTTAATGTGTTCTTATTCATCCACTTACCACATAAACCACTGATTTATTGTTAATGAGAGAAATATAATTTGGAAAAAGGAATTGTTCCAATTTAAAAATGTAGACAAGTAGTTGTATTTGAAACAGAGATCCTGCTAGTGCTAAGACATGTGGATACATGGACTGATATCACTTACAGCCTATGTGCAAAGATGCAGAAACTAATTTTTTTTGCTCCATTATTAGTTTTCTGTTTAATTGAGAAGTAATTTTTTGCTTGTTTCCTCGAGAGATTCACATGTTTCACACATACAAATGACATCATGACCCTCTCAAATGTATGCCTTTGTATATCTTTAGTAATATCAAAAGGAAGTGGGGAAATCGAAATGCTGAATTGCAGAGATGAGGAAAAGAGCTGGTACCAGAATGCCATGAATAGAGAGAAACGCGCTCTTTGGGAACAATCCCAAAAGGGGATCGAGTTAAAGAAAGCTTGACCCATACGCCAGGATGTGAAGCAAAAACTGACAAAAATAAACACACCTGGTTATATTTTATTGGTTGCTCCACACACATTAGAGCCAACTATATTTGCTCTGCATCCCACTTTTTCTGTGGTAAAAGTTTCCATTCAGCAATCTCTTAGTGTCTGAAACATATTGGTTATGTGAATCATAGGGTCTTTGAATATCAAAGGAATATTTTATCATCTTAGCTACTGAGCTTATCTGGCTTATGTCATTGTTTATCCAACAAGTAAATAGATGATGAAAACTTTTTTTTTTGGATAAGTATGAAAACTTTATTAGATACAAACATATGCAACGTTGAATGTAGCTTCCTGTTTTGATTTTACTTCTTGACGATTCCTTTCAGGCTAGTGCATCAGCTGTTGATTTTATGCAGCAGCTGCCACAATTTGACCAAGACATGGCTAAGAAACGACACAATGCTGAAGACGCAGGGGAGGTGAGTTTTCTTTATGGCATAATATCTGGTGGGATTGTTACCTCACAAAACTTGTTTAATCGCTCATCCAACCCCGAGAGACGCACACACATTTATAGTTATAATATATATATATATATATATATATATATGTGTGTGTGTGTGTGTGTGTGTGTTTACTTATCAAAAAAAAATATATGTATGTATATATGTATGTATGTATGTATATATATATATATATATTGATTATATTGTTATTACATTTCTAGTAGTATATAATATAATCTATTGCATCGACTCTCATGTCTATTCTCAAAAAAACACATTCTCCTAAGGTAACCATTAAACTTTCTTCTTAACCATCTATTACTCCCCACTACACACCCCGAATGATTATCTACTCCCTCCGTCTTGAGGAAATAGTCCCTTTTCTTTTGTTTGTCCCAAATAAAATAATCTCTTTTCTAATAACGGATAGTGTTAGTGTAAACATGCACTCCTGGAAATAGTCCCTCCTCTTTGGTTTGCATAAACAACTTTAAAAGTTTGATTTGTCAAAAAAGAATATATTTCGACTCTCCGAGGATTGTATTTTTAATAATATATAGTAGACACCATCATCTCGAAACAAATCTCTTGCACCATCTCTGTGTCTTTTCTCGAAAAACACCATTTCAAAATATTAATATTGTATTTTGTTTTTAACTACCTATTACTCCCATGCTACACATCACGAATAACTATCTATAACTAATTGATATGCTACTTAAGAACTAAGGGCTTGTTTGGTAGTCGGACAAGGATATGCAGTATTATTAATCCTAGTATTATTAGTGCCCTCGCTATTAATCCTCACTTATATATCGGGGGTAGTTTTGAGATTATAAATGTTAATCCAAATTTTTTTTAGTGAGGACGCTAATAATACCTTGGTATTAATAGTGAGGGGATAATGACTTTATCCGGATAACTCGTGCTATTAGTCCCGACCACCTATTGCGTACCAAACATCAGACAACTCGGCTTATTAATTCTATCTGGCCTTAATCCTGGCTACCAAACGACACCTAATTGTTTTTAGATGATGGAAAATATTGAAGTTCACAAAAGCAAAGTGAGAATAATGTGCATTAGATTGTGTGTGCCACATTTGTATGCATACAGTGTACAACAGTTGAAAAAAGCGGAAGGCTGAGAGGCGGACGAGAGGTCAAAATTTGAGGCGAGAGGCGAGGCGCAAAAAAAGCGCAAAAAGAAAAAAATATTAAGGAAAAATTAATATATATATATAACTTAACAAATCTCAAAAAATCATGTCATGAGTGATGAAACTAAGTTAACAACATAATATTAATAACACAAATTTCATCATTGGTAGTTGAAATTCCAAAGCATTAGATGAACTTAACTTAAATTCCAAACAAGAATTTTGGAAAAAAAATCAGAAATCCAGCACAGCACACTACAGCAGTCAGCCCCCTAAAAAACTGAAAGATAATAATTCATTTAAGAAATAAGAAAGTGAAAGTGTGAAAGTATGAAAGTAAAACAATCAAAACAAATTGTTAAACAGTAGACAATACCCCCAAAAAAAATTCAAACAGTCCAAGTCGAAGTTTTAGGGAATATTTCTAGGGTTATGTCATTTATACCCCCTATTATACTATGTCGTTTTGAATAAAAGTAAACCCTAAAAAAAATCGGTGAGCGTCTATGTCGACATTGTGTCGCCTTCTGCCATCCAAAAAGTTGTCGACCGGACTCACTCTTTCCGGGCGACAACCCCTCGCCTCTTGCCTTAGGCGCAAAAGGCGCTCTCCTTTTTAAACTATGAGTGTACCAATATGAAGTCTGCCATCATCAACCCTTGTACCACCTACCTTCTCTCAGCTGGACGTCTCAAGCCATTAGCTGGTCAGTCTACTTGAGTTCACTGTTGTGTGTCAAAGTCCAGGAGTTCATGTTGACAATCACATTAATGAAATGTTTATGCAATCAGACTATTATCCATAATGCTGGTAAGACAACCACACCGTAGTTATCACATTTAAGTGAATTTGCATGTTTGGTTAGGACCAACAGAGACATTTAAAGCCCCAACTAACTGTCTATCGCATAGTTACATATGATGTAATGAAGAACCACCACTGTCATCTCCGACGTAGAACGAAATCCGTTACACTAGGGGTATCTCCCACCACTACTAGGCCCGACAATTAAAATCCGGAACCCGGTAACCCACCAAATTGAAAATCATCCAACATAACCCGTTTTGACCCAAAAAATTAACGGGTTGGGTCGGTGTCGAGTTACAGCAGATCGGACCCGTTACCCATTTTAATCCGATAGTTTTTCCTCTATATATTTCAAGGTAAGACGAGGTGACCCGTTTAAACCCGACTCGATCTAATCCGACACATTTAGAACAGTTGGATATTCGGATTCTAATTGGTTTCGACCCGTTTTGAATTGGATATAATATACTATTATAGAAGTTGTAATGTGTTAGTTTTTTTTGAAAAAGAATATAACTTTGTGAAAGGGAATAAAAATGTTTGTAAAAAATGATTAGCTTTTGTTTCTTTTTCAGAATAGAAATAGAAACAGCTATCAAATGTGTTTTTGTTTTTTGTCCAAACTACAAAGGAAATAGAAACAAAGTGAAACAAAAAGGAGAAATAAAAATGTTACCAAACACTTCCTTAGTTACCTGGGATGATTTACATTGACCTATAGAGGTGGGAGATCTTGGTATTGATACACTGGTATTTAACCTTGCGGATGTAAGCTCATTTTCGTAAAGTACGGTGAGTAAAAGACAGAAAATTTTCCTTTGTAGCTTAAGACAAGACCGTGATGGAGGGATCACCCAATGTTAGCTATAGAAATCAAGGAGGCAACTAAGTGTATTTGTATGTTTGGTTAGGACCAACAGATACGTTCAAAGGCCCTACTGTCTATCCCATAATTACAAATTTGTACCACATGTGTAAAGTAATGATCCTTTCTTAATCACACCGGTGGGATCTTATGAAGTCACAGAGTTGCAGGTGCCCTTGTGGTGATATCTGCTGAATGCGGCAATTAATTTTGAAATATGTGAAATATACTTTTTTTTTTATAAATATATCTTTTATGCATGTTAATCTTACATCTCGTTCTTTTGACATATTGTGAAGGTGTTGAGATATGTTGGAGTGGTGGATGTTACAAATCAGAAAGGGGTAGTGGAGTTGCGAAGATACAAGAAAGACCACCCATTTGCGCAACTATCTGGTTCTGATAACATTATTGCTTTCACAACAGAAAGGTACAACCAGCAACCTCTAATTGTCCGTGGCCCTGGTGCTGGTGCTGAAGTAACAGCCGGTGGAGTTTTCAGTGACATATTACGTCTCGCCTCATATCTTGGTGCCCCTTCATAGTAAATATAGGTCAGTCTCGACTTAAATTAGCTAGTCTTTTCTTTTTTCAGGCCTCAATTGTTTGTCCGTACCGGTTCTCGAGGGATCTTTTGTGACTAAATATGTAGCTGTAATTGTCTACAAGTTTTGTGTATCTTCTGTAACACAGTGTATGATGTGCAGAACGAACGCATGATCAATGTTTTTTTGTTAGTTTGAAGTGCAACTTTTCTGAATAAAATCTTGACCTGTGACACAGATGTTTCAGCTGAACAATAGATGGTGAAGTAAGTACCATGATGCCATGTTCTTAGTTGGCCATTCTAATGTCATCTCTTTCTTCAATTTGTATTTTATGCCTCTACTTGAGGTATCTGAGGAAAATTATATACTTTTGTCGGCCTAAAGTTGGTTTAATATATAATTTGGTCCTTGAACTTTTTCAGCTCTTCCTAATTTGGTTCCAGTTTTCGAACATTTCTTATTTTGCTCCCTAAACTTCAATTTTGGCCTTTCGGTTTGACCCTTAATGATTCCACCGTGGCTAGATTTGATAAATCCCATGTGGGGGGGGGGGATTTATGCAAATGGCCAAGTCAAAGATGACTTGGTCATTTATAGCCTCACTTAAAAAGATATACTTTCATAGCCATTTTTACCTGGAAATGTCATCAATACCCTTTCTCTACCATTTGCGTTCATGACGCCGGCGACTGCGTTCATGGTAGGGATCTTGGCCGGAGATGGATAGGGAGGGGGAGGGAGCAGTTGGAGAGAGCTACTATGATAGGGATCTTGGCCGGAGATGGAGGTTGGGGCGTGGATGAATGTGATCGGATATGGGAGATGTCGAATTTGAAGGGATGCGATTGGAGATGTCGAATTTGGATGGAGGCGGACAGAGAAGACGAAGATCCAGATCTTGTCGACTACAGTGGTTCAGTGAACGAGACGCCAGAGAAGACGAAGATGACGGAGATAAAGAAGACAAAGATCCTTGTCGACCAATGTGGCCGTCAAGTGGTTTATTAGATAAGCCACTTGTGGTCGACTAGTTGACCACTTGATGACCAAAGTCGATCACGACATGTCCCATGGGCCGTTTCATCAGATCCATTTGTGCCGGTCATTTAAGTAGTCAAAGGCCATATTTGTTTAGTGAACGGGTCAAATGGCTAGATTTGATAAATCCCATGTGGGACTAAGCCTACCGAGGTTTTTTTTTTTTTTGGGGGGGGGGGGAGCTATACTAAGACAAATTTCTATTTCTTTCTTCCTCTCGCTCTCTCCCTCTCCCTCTCCCTCTTATGGTTTTTTCTTCTTTCTCTCTTGTCTGCTCTGAGCTTTTGAGCTTCAAGTACCCCATCACCATTTAAGGAGCTCTCTCTCTCTCCCCCATCTCCATCAACACACACATACACAATCCTTTGTGTAAGCATGTAAGTTAAGCATAGTTAGCTTCATCAGTCAGTGGATTTGTTAAAGCTATCTCGTATTGTATACAATGGAGCGAAACGGCAATGTTAACTGGATTTGGTGAGACGAACGAGAAGGATTTGAAGGGAGGAGAAAATGGAGGATGTGGAGTAATGTGAAATCTATAATCTATAACTTGTCGAGAAATGGAGCCGTTCATAGCTATTCTTGCTACTCTCTCTCTCTCATCAATCTCTCTTGTGTGCTCTGTTCTTCATCTGATTCGCGTCTGTTCAGTTCAGTTCCCTACCCAAATAACCAAAAGAGAGAGAAACACAGAAGGTGGAATTGGGTTTAGTGAGAAGGGTAGCTTGAGTGAAATTACAAAGGTTGAAAGCTCTTCTTGAAAATTTAGTGGTATTATTTTTGAGTGTCGCTATTTAGCTCTCGTTTTCCTATGAGTTGACCTCCCAAAAATTCTCAAAACTCATTCATCATATTTTACCCTCTTTATAAGTTGACCCTCCCATCGCCCCCCCTCCAATCAATTGTTCGGCTAGAGCATGCCGAACAAAATTGTGTTGTTTGGTTAGAGCATACCGAACAAAATTAAGTTTATTTTTTTTAAAAAAATTCCAAAATGTTCGGACGTCTTAGCTTTACAATTAATTGTTGTTCGGAAGCATGCCTAATGAACACTAAGTTTAATTTTTAAAAAAAATATTTCCAATTGTTCTGACCTTCACCTATCTTCATAAATGAACAACACTGTGTTGTTCGGTCAATGAGGTTAGAATATTTTGGAAATTTTTGGGGGTTAATTGAAAGGGCAAAATAGGGAGTTTACACTTTTGAGAATTTTTTGGAGGTTAACTTATATGAAAAGGAGGGTTGAATAGCGCCATCTATTTTTTTTCTAATATATATACAATATATATATACATACACACACACATATATATATATATATGTAAAAATGTAGGTATTATAGATAGTTGGCCTGAAAATTGAGAAATTTGGAGACGAGAATAAAATCAAATCATTTATACTTGTTGCTCCCACCGTCTATCAGACAAAGGGTTTCTCGTACTATTTTAGGATATTTTATATAAAGAGTCCACCGTCAAATGCTATGTTTGTAATTTTAATAACATTTCATTTTATACTCCACTTGCGTTGTGACCATATTAATTGTGCTAAAGTATTTTAGTAATTATGAACTTTTTAAACGAGGACTCTTTGGGTGGAACCGAGGGAATACAATTTAGAGAATGCAAGTCAAAACCCACGTAGGAGGAGACGATAGTATTTAAGAGTTAAGACTTCCATCAATAGTAACAGTGGTGCAAAAACGGTTTGAATCGGTGGTTTCGATTCATGAACTGTCGGTTCAAAAAATTCAACTTGAACCTAAATCGAACTGGCAAACTGTGGGTAAAGGCGATTTTGAATCGTTGAGTAGGTTTTGGTTCATTGTTCAAATATATTTTTTTTGAAATGTATATGGTTAATTTTTTTATTTTAAAAAAAAACCATCTTTAAACCTGCGTAATTTTTTTGAATTTTTAAAATATCAAAATTAATTTATTAAAAATATTTTAATTTTTTGTAAAATGATCAAAAGTATTAAAAAAAAAGACGGGGACGGTGTAAATCATAATAAAAAAATTTAAAGAGGGAGACAACTAATGAACCAAAGCCAAAGGAATCTTGCCTCTAAATTACAATTTGTTCAATAGATAAAAAACCTAATCTAAAATTTCTAATTTACAATCTATAAATGAGAAAAATTCTAATTTAAAAATTACAATTAACGCACCTCATGGAGCAGCGTATTTACAATCTATAAATGAGAAAATTTCTAATTTAAAAATTACAAGGGATAAGTGTACCATTAGTCCCTGAACTTTGGCCGAAGCCATCATTAGTCCCCAAACTTCAAAAAGTTTCACCACTGACCTAAGTAGGTCTTTTTTGCTCATAGAAGGTCCCTAGCCCTAACGCCGTTAGTTTATTTCCGTTAAGTGAGCATGTGCCACTCACATGCACCAAATAAGGGGGCAATGTATAACATCATCAAAATATAGGGGTAATGTGATCCATTTAAGGAATTAGGATTACTTTGACAATTGACAATCGATTGTTTAAAATAATTATATTCATTGTAAAATTATAGATTAATTAAATTTTTTAATTAATTAGAAAAATTATTAATTACAAATTTTAAGTTTCAATTTTATGTTTAAACACTAAATTATTTATTGACGAGTTTTATGAAGATCGGGTGATTTAAACCGTGACCTTAATTGCTCCATCGCTTCTCCGATGTAGATAGGAGAGTAGACCTTGACCCCGCCGCCGCAACGCGAGAGAGACGACGAATGAGGAAGAAGCTATAGGGCTAACCATATGGATCGACGAATCACCGACCATCCGCCTCATATTCTCGCCCAGCCCCCAAAGATCACCCACTTTCTCTCCTCTGCTCATCACACCTCCGACCCGGCCTGTTTCACGACCCCATATAGCAACCGACATCTTCCCCTCAACAGGCCGGCAAGCTCCGCCTTTTCCCAACCGAAGGTCTCCAACACTGCCTTCACCGGCCGCCCGCATCTCCATCTTCCCTCCGCCGGAATTTCAACCTCCTGGCCTCCATCCATCTCCCAGATCTCCTCCTCCAAGACCCACCATACCGCCCCAAACTTCAGCCTCTCACGCTCAGATTCATGCGGCAAGGCCTGTGCACACCCACCTCCATCTCGCGCCTCATCATTCCCTGCACCTTCATCCAACCCGAAGTCTTCGCCCGCATCTCCATCCATCTCTCCTCCATCTCCCTTTCTCTCTTCCCTTTCAAAGACTTTCACCCGCCTCTTAAACTCTCTCTCTCTCACGCTCAGATCCGTGCGGGCAAGGCCAGTACACCCACCTCCATCTACGCCTCTATCACCGCAGCACCTTCATCCAACCCCGCTTAGCTCCGCCATTTCCTCCATGTTAGGCCGCCAAACTCGGTCCAACGATGTCTCCTTATATTCACTTTACCCCCTTACTTTGATTAAGTTATACATAACCCCCTTAGTTTGTACATGTGAGTGGCACATGTTCACTTAACGGAAATAAACTAACGACGTTAGGGCTAGGGACCTTCTATGAGCAAAAAAGATCTACTTAGGTCAGTGGTGAAACTTTTTGAAGTTTGGGGACTAATGATGGCTTCGGCCAAAGTTCAGGGACTAATGGTACACTTATCCCAAATTACAATTAACGTACCTCATGGAGCGGTGTAGTTTAATCGCTTCCGGCCGATGTATCTACATCAACGCTCTCTTCCTCGAAAGTAACTACCTTATCTTATGTTCTATTTTGTGATTTAACCCAATCGTCACATAAAAGTTGATTTTCTTAATTAACAAAGTTCAACCTTGATCTTCTTTCCTCGAAAACATAGTCTCCCACACTAAATGTTTGTTCTATGGTGAGGTTGAGGTAGGAGAAGCTATGATATCCTTTGCAATCAACGATATAATATGATAATTTTAGGTCATTCGTGCTCACCACTTTATATATATATATATATATATATATATATATATATATATATATATATATATATATATATATAAATTATAGGACCAAAAGTTTTGTTAAATATAAATAAAGTTTTAGAGTACTAGAATCGCCTCGTGCTTGTTTTGTAGTTCTTGTATTCAAAACATTATCTACCCACAAAATGGGTCATCACTAAGTTGACTAGTACTACTACTACCCAGTTTTTTAAAACTCCCCACCTAGTTCTGCCTAGGCCCTGCCTAGGCGCTAGGCCCCTCTCTACCGTCGCGACTTTCTTAGTTGCCGCCTTATCGATCAAGTCGACGCCTACGTCAAACCTCGCTGACCTTAATTTATTTTTATAGCTTTGATTTTGTG
Source organism: Codonopsis lanceolata (assembly GCA_013146195.2). Taxonomy (NCBI): domain Eukaryota; kingdom Viridiplantae; phylum Streptophyta; class Magnoliopsida; order Asterales; family Campanulaceae; genus Codonopsis; species Codonopsis lanceolata. The sequence goes on along the minus strand of JABEVN020001986.1, from coordinate 9,271 downwards.
GCATGCGATGACCGTAGAAGGATGGGGGGGGGAACTAGAGAAAGAAGGGAGAGTGGTAATGGTGAGATAGAGAGGGAGGTAAAAAGAAAATGAGTTTGATTTTGTGGATATTCGGTGGGATGAGAGAAGTGATAGATTAAAGGGTTAGATATAGGAGGAAAGAGATTGAAGGATGAAAAAATGAGGAGAGTTGGTCTGCCGGAGAGAGAGAGAGAGAGAAGAAAAAAAAAAGAAAAGAAGAAAAAAGGGTTGTCGGTCTGCCAGATAGATAGAAGAAATGTCTCGAAACTCAAAATTTAGAAGGAGAAGAGATTATGGAGGATATGTTAGACTGTGGGTTGTAGTGGTAGTAGGTAGGTGGAGTAATATATTTTTTTGTTTTTAGTTCTAAACATGGATGGTTTATTACTTTGAGGTTGTTGGGAATTGAGATTAATGGTAAGTTTGTATATTTTTGTTCATTTTACAAATATAGACAAGTGTTTGATAAAATGACAAACATTAAAAAAAATTAAATTTACAGTCAATGCGTTTGATCTTTGATGTAATTTTTTTAAAAAAAATGATAATTATGCTTTAATTCTAGGCCCCGTCCCCGCCTAGGCCTCGATTACGCTCCAACTAGTCCTCTAGACGCTAGGCGCTAGTGTGCCGCTTAGCGGCCGCCTAACGATTTTTACAATCTTGCTACTACCTGCATTTTCATTACCACTAATACTACCATAATTTGTGTAATATTCTCTAAAAAGATCATATAAACTATTTTTAGTTTCAATTACAACACTTTTACCTTTGGGATGAGTTCACCTAACATTAAGTCAATGCGATCGAAGAATAAAGTGTCATAATAATTTATCATTGTTTCTAAACCTTCTTGTCATAGCCTAGGATCTAATACTTTAGCTATTAAAAATAATTGTGGAATGTGCAAAAAATAATTTAGTCATTTTACTCTCATACTAGTAATACATTCACCTAACATTGGACAATTTTAATATTTGAATATATAACTAATTTTATCACAATATTCAAAACCTAATATAGAAGTAGGATAATAAGAACCGGATAATTATTCGGTAGCATCATTAAAAACTTTCAAAATTAGCTTCAAATTTTCACGAACATCCCATTGATTAGAAAATATTGTAAGAGAATAATCTATTTGTTGAAAAAATGTACACAATCGTTCTCGTCATTGATAAGATTCATTTAACATGTTATATGTGGAATTTCATTGGTTTGGAACGTTTATGGGAAATGATTTAGGTTCAACTTTAGTTTGTATACAAAATTTAGCCCATCTTTTTTTTAATATTTGGACGTGTTATCAAATAAGTATCATTTTCCCTAATTTGACATACTTCATCATGTAAAGCAATTAAACCATCTTACACACACAAATTTAAAATATGACATATACATCTAACAAAAAAATTTACCACCAATTGACGATTGACAAATGACCATTAGTGATGGTAAACTACCACTATTATTTGAAACATTATCAAATCTAATTGAAATATTTCTTGAGATAGACCATATTCTTATAAAATACCAATATTTTTTTGCAAAACTATTAGTAGCGATATGTACAATATCAAATTCTTTAAATGTAATTAATAGTTTTTGTTATGTCCATGAGTTATTAATCCAATGACATGTAATTCATATATAATAATGTTGTTACCAATATTGATCAGTCAAAATATCGGCACATATTGAAATTTTATGTGATAAATCTAAAAACGTATTAGTGAATAAGTTTTTACCCTCCAGTATTCTAGTTTTTGTGTTACAAGTAGTAATATTTCTATCAATTTCTCTAGCGGCGAGATTCAAAGCTAAATGCGCACAATTTGACCGTAAACTATCATTTGCAAAATTAAAAGGTAGTCCTCTAGCACCAATAAAATTTGTCATTTCTCTTCTATAAATAACTTCATTGAATTAAATAAGGCTAGGAGCAGGCGTACCTCGTTGTAATGAACCCGTACCTACTTAGAGTTGTGTTTGACCTTTATCAATTCCAACTTTGTCGGGATGCTTAGATGTTATGTGCTTACTGAACAACCCGTATCCATTTCCAGTTGTGAAGACAAATTTGACACAACAATTGTTTCAAACTGACTTGAAAATGCCAATATGCATTTTTGTAAAATACATGGTGAATATATCGAATACTCATGTTGTTCGACCACAAGCGCCACCTTGACCTCAACCTCTTGTTGTTACACGTTCAGTTTGATTGTTACTCTCATGAGAAAGAGAATGTGTTTTAGAGGTGTCGATTGAGGGATTTATCGGCTCATCACCCATTGGATTATTTGTATCATATTTTTCGTCTATCCTTTCTACAAAAGTAATTGGTGTCTCTAAGGGCGGGGAGGATTATACCATGGAATCACTATCTTGGCCTTGTCATTGTCTATGTCGAATCGAGAAGACATTTTCTTTTTGTAGTATAATGTAAAAACATAATTTATAAAATGTAAAAAAGAAATTATAATAAGTATGAGAGTATAAAATAATTTTAAAGTAAGTATAAAATAATTTATATTAGTAAGTATAATTAATAATTGTAACTAGTAAGTATAATAGTGAAACATAATTAATAAATATTAAAGTGGCTTAATATTAAAGTATAATAATTAATAAGTAAAATAATAGTACTTAATAATATTATATATAATAAAAACGTAATTAAAAAAACTATAATATTTGATAAATATTATAGATAATTAAAAATGTTATTTGTAAAAATTAATAAATAAACTTACAAATAAATTGGAATTTGGAACTTTGGAAGCTTGAGAATTAAGTGATGAAGAGTTTGAGAGTTGGGAGAATTAAGTGATGAAGAGTTTGACACTTGGGAGAATTTGATAGTTGGGAGAATTAGAATTATGTCATTACTTATCCAAACATTTTTTTTTTGGACCAAAAGCGGTCATATGACCGTTTGAATCTCTGGTGAAGCAGCCACCGTTCGCTCATCATCGATCAACGCCAAATCATATATGATGTGGAAAAATCACAGCTTGGGCCTTCCTTGAGTTGGGTAGGATATCTGGGCTTTGGATCACCTTCCTTAAGCCTGTTAAGAACACAAGAAAATCTGAGTGGAAGTGCAAGACAGGGCCTCGCGAAACCCATCCGGCCTGAGAGTAAGTCTCGTGTGTAAATCTGAAAGCAAATTGACAGAGTGCCAAGGCTCAAGAAAGTGTGTATGTACCTGGTTAAGGATTATGGAGAGGTATTTATAGGCCCCCAAGGTGATTGAATCCGTCTAGGATTCAGTTTCCATAGTTACCAAATCAATCAAGGAGAGAATGCCTTGATTTTAGGCATGATAAGCGGCTGGCCGCGTAGATGTAGGAGCAGATAAGACAAGTATCCTGCTCAAGTATGGAAACCTTTGACTTGTCTTGGAGAGCAAGTCTCCGGTACTTCCTGCTTGGTATGTGCCCGGGCGAGCAGGGCTCTGCCCGGGTATTCACTTAGCACTGTTTCTGAACTTGATATAGATCCAAGGGACGGTCCCTGGTCGGGCAGACATGGCCAATGCTCGACCAGGTTTGGACGGGATGAATCAGGTTCCTTTGCAAGGTATGAATGTGGTGTCCGGGTATGGCCCCTGGTCGGACAGGCAAGGCCTTTGCCCGGCCAGGTTTGGATGGGAGTTACACTGCTCGCTGCTTGACGCTTCTATTACTTTGCTCGCTGGGCCTGTGGGCCCCATATGCATTGTGCTCGTGATCGACACGTGATGCTAGCTCGTGCCTTGCTCGTGACCCGGCTTGGGCCGGGCATATCAATGGCCCCTAGCTCCTCGTCTGGCGAGCATTCATGCTCGGAGCGGGGAGCGTTTAGATTGCATACTCACACGAGCTCCAACACTTGTGAATTTTCAGAAGGTAGCAAAGGACTTCGGAGGTCAGTTATGTGGAAAGTAGTGGAAACTTAGTGGGGTGGATCTGGAGCGTGTCAAGGAAGTTTGTTGCCGAGGGTGTGCCAGGCGTGTGGGCGGAAATGGAGCGTGAGCCGCTAGCAGCAGGGGTGACGTGACGGGGCACGAAGCAGGAAGGGCCGCATTTAATGCTTCGTGATGATGGGCCGCTGATCGATGTTTTAATTAATCTTTTTCCTTGCAAGTGGACAAGACTATTATAGAATAGACTTGGAAGTAAGGGTCGAACCCACAGAGACAAGTGATCACGAACAGTGCGATTATTGATAGCAAATTATTAGCCTAAGGGGGGTTTTTATTGTTTAATTCTACTCTAAACTACTAGTTATAGATGTTTAACTAATTAGACAGTAATATCAGATATGAAGATCTTATGGTGAGTGGAAATCTAGGATTCTGGGTTTCACTTATATCTCCTTTATGTTCAATTCATAATAATGTCATTCAATGTCTTGGGTTCGTTCACTAAAAATAGATATAGTCTGTTGAACAATTGGTTCAGCCTCCATCCCTGCAAAATTCACCCATTCTATATCCTAAGCATAGGAACTATCAATCTAGCTGTCACCTAGATTTATGATCTATCTGTCACCTAGATCATTTAAGAACTTGGTCCTAACTTATCACTCTCGTGCATCGATAGGTCCAATTTATTGTGTTGGTGAGCCAGTGTACGACATATGCACTTGGTCATGCAGTTATCCGCACCTCTAAGCCTTTATTATTTGCGATTACATTCATTTGTTCAAAGCGAAATAATATAGGGGTTGATAAACAACACAATCAACAAGCATTGAATAGACATATATATAAGAATCAAAACATAAATTCGATACAAGTTACCTCCCACCTCCTAGATTATGGATGATTTAGTTCATCATAGACAATGAACAGCACATGGAGATGATCGGATACATGATTTGATCTTCAATACTTGAAATTACAAAACCTAACTATGTTATACAATCTAAAACTACCTAAAATCTATGATAAGAGAGCTTCCAGCCGTCCTCCTTATGCTTTGGCTCGGTATCTGACTTCTATATATACTCGGGAGTTGTGTTTGGATTGAATGACTGTGTGAAAACCCGAAAATCAAGCATTCTGCCCACCTTGCGGTCGCAAGGTGCTGGGTACCTTGCGTTCGCAAGGTCTCCAGTGTGGGTGACTTTTGATTTCTTTGATTGCTGGCTTCGGGACAAGTACTGCCTACCTTGTGGTTGCAAGGTCTGAGGCACCTTGCGTCCGCAAGGTGTCCAGTTTGTGCAGTTTCCTTGTTTCTTCAATTTTCCTCTTTGCCCCTTTCTTGTAATTTGCACTTAAAACCCTGGAGTTTAACGTATTTTCACGAATAATCCTGAAACTTACAAAACTCACCGAAAACATATATTAGTAACCAAAAGCCTCGTGAAATAGCATAATTTAAGTCATAGAAGTATATAAAATCGACGTATAAAATACATCGATCAAATACCCCCAAACTTGAACTTTGCTCGTCCACGAGTAAACAAATAAACTTATAAATACAAAAGCATATAAATAATAAAAATTAAAATCTTTTTGTGAGGGTGACACTATTTACACTCATCTATAAACCCACAAGCTCAATGAGACTATTTCGAGTGACTCGACTATGCAGATAAATACAAAAACAATTAAATACAAAATTAAAATAAAATACAAATAAAACATAAAATCTTTTTGGTCTCAATCCTCAAGTGATAGGTGTATGACATGCATGTAATCTCAGTTTGATGCTCACCACATATATGCAGGCTTAGTCATATAAAACCAACTAGTCTTGTCTTAAGACTGCTACTACTTCTAATTTCTCCGTGTGTGTGTGTTTACCAGTCTTAAAGAATATCTTAACTAAAACAGTTTTATTAAGCTAAACACCACATTCATATGAAAATCAAAGTTTAATAGAAAATCATGCATTAAGAAGTATGAGATTTACCATCCAAACCCGGCCGATTACATTTAAAGGTCCCAAGGATTTAAAAGACTTATACATCCATCCCATGCACTTCTATGTATGTCATACAATGCTCTCCTATCCCAATGACTTGTAATAGCTAAGATTATGCTAACACAGTGAGCTTTTAGGGTAATTAATAATGAATAAGAAGTGTGTGATCAATTTCATATTACTCACTTGACAGTAAAAACAACATAAGCATTGGCAAGAAGATCATTAGGACTTTATTAGCTTGTAATGTAAGGCCAAGGTGTTGGGGATATGAAGGAAAGGAATTAGAATTCAAAGTGAGAGTAAGATTACCCTTTATCCCTCATACTTCCAAGCAAAAGGAAGTCCTCCCTATTTAGGCTAGGACCTGCAAAGACCACAAGTGGAGGGGTGCTTTTTGTTACTTTTCACTTTTCTTCTTTCTTCCCCCCCCCCCAAACTTGTTTTGGGCAATATATTCTTCTAAAAATATCACATCATTCTTATCAGCATGATTTTTCTAACATATTTTCTCTTGAAAGCTATGCTTCCATTTGAATCTTTGTTTACACTCTTCTTCTTCCGTTTCATTTTTCTGTTTTTTTTTTTCAACAACGGAAAGAAGAAGTCTTCTGAAAAATAGCCTAACTGAAAAGAAGTGGTCGTCCCAAAATAAATTTCCCACCCAATCCTACTCTCTCAAAGGGTAGGTTAAAAGTGTATAGGCTTTTAGGGTTAAGTTAATGTGGGTAATAGAATCGATGGCGAATGGGGGTTTCAATAGTGTGCTTAGCACACTCCATTCTTTTTCATTAGGCTCAAAGGGGACACTAGGGATATATTTTAGTATAGGTCATGGAATATTTAGGCTCTAACGATCCAAAGATGGCCTAAATCATTTCTTAATGCCAAATGCTCACATAGTATTTAAAGCAAGTAAGACAACACAAAATGCCATATCAACTATGGGAATTAGGGTTGAGTTTTTAGCGTCACTGGATTTCACATAAGCATTCGCTAAGACAGATGGTAGGGACAATTGAGATTAACATGTAGACACGGTTCGAAAGTGTGCTTGAGATATATAACTGAGAAAAATCCAAGGGATCTAACTATCATGCAATTGACCCTAAGTTACAATTTAATGCAACAATTATGTTCGAATGGCTATGCATCATATTCTTGTGCATATCTTGTTGAAGTGAACTAGGTGTTATAAACTTTATAAAACTATTCTAATCAATCCATAATTATGACTGGTGTGAGTGCATGAAGAATTTGGAGAAAAGTAAAAGTTTCGCAAAATTAAGTAAATTCCAGGGGGATCTACAGACTAACTATGCAGTTCATTGCACTAATCTTCTCATTGACTACGACTAGCATTACCACACCTAAACTCGAGGATGAATATTTTGAATTTAAATATATATATATATATATATATATATATATTTATTTATTTATTTATAAATATATATATTTTTAAGAAATTGGGAGATGATGACGATGACACAATTGATGATGGGTCCCCATAAGAGGAACCCATGAGCATCTAATGTGAGTGTATTCTGGTCAAGGCAACATCTCCGAAAATTAGAAAAAATAAAAACAGGAAAAATAGGGTGAAGAGTTAAATGGTCATCAAATAAAGAAATTTTCTTTCACCCTAACGACATAGCCCAACTCCATTCCTCGTTAGGCTAGGACCTGCTAAGACTTAAAATTTTAAATCCCCCCCCAAACTTAATTTCTATTTTGTCCTCAAAATAGAGGAACATATGAGAGGATTGATGGGGTAGGACAAATATCAAAAGGAGATAGCGGGTCCACCTAACGAAAGAGGATGGAACTTGGGCCTCGACTCCATGGTGAGTCGGGCGGAAATAACGATGAGGAGAAACTCTGGGGATCGCTGCGGGTGAGGAGTCCATACAAGTTGGACAGCATTCGTACGGTCCCACGGTTGGTTAACCCAATCGAAAAATTCGGTGGTCAAGACGCATTTGGGCCAATCTACGACTCATCATATCACTTGGAGACGATTTCCTCCAACTCGTTGGAGATCTCCACGAGTGGGTCCTCCTCTCCTCGGGTTCCTCCTCTTGAGGAACCCTCACTCTCCAGCGGTGGTGTTCAAACAAAATGGCCTAATGTGGGACCGGACCTTGACCTCTCGCGTGTTTGGGCATTCTCACGTTTGCCCCCACACAAATCGGTAATCAAATGCGGAGCAGAACCCAACATTCGTCTTACCTCTAATAAGGGTCTTGATTTGGCCGTTGATCAAACGGCCGACATCAATGGACCCACCATCATAATGGTGTAGGTCAAGACAACCCTCTCCCAATTCAAGTGTTTTGGTGACTCGAGGGCATGAGACGTCAAGAAACAAATTTATACGGGCTTGGCTGGTGTCTTGGAAAGGACTCTCATGATGCGTGGTCCATAAGGTGGGTTACGGTTATAGGACCACTCCACACCAGGGAAAGCAATGGCAGCATTGACTACCTCGACAAGGATACGGGGGTTGAGGTGTGTGCTATAGTCATCGGCACCAACCGTAAAGTTGGAGGTGCCGAAATAAATGTTAATGCTTTGGGCCGAAAAATCAACTACAGTGCCCCTAACATAAACAAAGTCTTACACCGCGCCATCCATGCCAATGTTGCCATTGGTAGAATTCTCTGGACAATAGGAACTAATCCCAGGAGAATCTAACGTAACCCCCACCCAGACTGCTCCATTGGGACGGATACCAAAGTCTTCAAATTTGAATCCCCTTTCGGCACCAAGGACTTGGAGAGCTTGTTTGTGTACCTCTCGATGCCTCGATGGAACAACGGGTTACGTCAAAATTATGCTCTTCCTCCTAAGCGGGGCCGGAGGATGATGAGCCAGAATTTCTACGCCTACGGAACATTTTGTTTGATATAAAAATTTAAAAACTAAAAAGTTTAAACAATTAAAATTGTGTTTTAAAACTAAAATTTTATTCTAAGGCATGCAAAAAATTATATCTACGTTAAAAATTTATCTAGCACCCCTAGATGCAAATATTTTGGCGTAAAATTAAAGAGGGCGTTAGGTTACTTGTTTTCAGACCTTTAATTGAGTGAATGCAAATGGGAGTGGAGCTTGATCTTCGACGGCAATGGAAATTCTCTTCCTTCTCCTTCAAAAGCTTCAACTTGTGGAATGTAATGGTGGAATGATGGATGAGGGAGATGAAGAGTTTGAGAGAGAGAGAGAAGATGATCTTTGGGATTAATTTGGAGACGATAAATTTGGAAGGTTGAACGGATGGCTGTTTCTTTGGTGGATGAAGAGAGGAAGATTAAGCGAATTACGCCACC
>JABEVN020001985.1:0-22925 GCA_013146195.2 Codonopsis lanceolata | reverse complement strand
ATGTAACTTTCAATATTATAATGTTTTTATGTAAATTTTATTATTAATTTTTTGCATGTTACTTTCAATATTAGAATGTTTCTATGTTTTTAATATAACTTTGAACATGTCGAAGGTGAAACAATTAATTTTCTTTTTTGAGGGGGCGTCTACTTTTATGTGGGTGGGTGGGTGGGAGGGTAGGTGAGTGTTTTAATCATTTCTCTCTCCTATAAAAATAACACTTCAACCTTCATTTACTTCCTGACAACTTCTTCTCTCTTTCATTTTACCACTAAGGATGTCTTTTCTTCTACCAATAGCTCTAACACAAGCGGTCATATCGAAAAATCAAGCAGCAGAATCTAACATGTCGAAGGTGAAAAAATCGTTTGCGAGATGATTGAATTACAACAGATGATTGAAATGGAAGAGCCAACATCAAGCATCGTCAAAGGAAAAAGAGGAGATATATAAATCGAAATGGTGTGGAAATACTCAACTTGTCAATGACTACTTTTCATCTCAACCATTGTATCGGATGATATATTTTGGCGGCGCTTCGAATGCATAGAAACTTATTCATTCGGATAGTTAATGCATTGGAGAATCATTCAAGTTATTTTTGACGAGGACGATGCATACGGAAGAGTATGTCTTTCACCACTTCAAAAATGCAGCGACTATCGTCAATTGGCTTATGGAGTTCAGGCCATCATCTCGACGAGTACCTCCGATTAGCGAGCGCCGCCATCGAATGCATGTTCAATCGATGTATTGAATTGTTCGAGAGGTCAATACTTGAGAAGGCAAAATGCTAATGATACCAACATCGCTGCCGAATGCACGGCAAAGACCGCAGATTTCCGGTATGTTAGGAAGTCTTGATTGTATGCCCGGGAATGGAAAAATTGTCCGGTTGCTTGGCAAGGTCAATATGCCGAGGTCATGGGAAACCAACAATTGTGCTCGCAATAAGCGATTGCGTCTGCGAATTTATGGATATGGCATGCATTTTTTGGGTCGCGGGTTCTCGTAACGATCTCAATGTGCTATATGAATCACCTTTATTCAATAACGTACTCGAAGGAAATGCACCGCTGTGCAATTTCGAAGTGAATGACACACAATTTACAAAAGGATACTACCTAACAGATGAAATTTATCCGGATTGAGCTACTTTTGTGAAAAGTTTTTCATACCCATCGGATGCTAAGCGAAAGAAATTCAAAGAGATGCAAGAGGAGAGATGCAAGAGACTGCAAGAAAAGATGTCGAACGAGCATTTGGAGTGCTCCAATCAAGATGAGCAATTATCAAAGGTCCTAGTAGGTTTTGGTATAGAGATAACTTGAAAGAAATAATACTCACATGCATTATTCTACACAACATGATTGTGGAGGCCGAGGGCGATTACGTTATGTACTTGGCTGATGATGTTATTTATGACTCTCCACAAGTGAACCAAGGGTCAACACAAGCATTTCAAGAATATATGCAGCGAAATTCAGAGGTACGTAATAGAAGCACCCATCAAAGGCCATCATGCTCTTCGATCCAACTTGGTTGAGCATATATGACGTCGTTACGGTGACAACTAGTGATAAAGTTTAATTATGGACGTTTTTATGTAATTCTAATTATTGAATTGTTTTGATGTAATTTTAAAATATTTATGTTATTATACGAGCTATGTATAATATGTGTTTTATAGATAATTTATATATTAAATTATAAATTATAAAATTTAAAAATAATAATGTAATTATTATTTTAAAATTAATGTATGTCTTAATTTATAAATTAATTATTTATACGAAATATTTAAATATGAAATATATTAAATAACGTGAAATAAATTTATTTGTTGATAAATATAAAAATAAGAATGAAGTATAAAGTTAATGAGGTGGCTGTGAGACTTAGTTAAGAACATGTTAATAATAATATGATATGGGAAAATATATTCTTAAATTGGTAAGAAGAATATGATATGGGAAAATATATTCTTAAATTGGTAAGAAGAGAAAAGTGTGTAGGTGGTAATGAGACCCAATTAAGAAGTTGTATTAAGAATCTATATATATATAATAACAAACGTGATTTTCCCGCCTAAAAGTGATATCCATAAATGGAAACATTGGAAGTTGAAACACTTTGTTTTTTTTTCTTTTGTTTTTATGCTAAACATTTAATATTTTTAGATAAGTTGACATGAATATATTTACACATTTCTAGAATCTTTGAATACACTCAAACTGTTAGTATTCACATCACAATTAACATTATCATGCTTGACCTTTTATTTTTCATCACATTTATATAAAGTCTGCTAATGTTCTTGGCGGATGTTCAACTAATCTTCTGCAAAGTTTTTTTAAAAATTGATCAGGAAATAAGCTTTAGACATTTAGAACCCAAAATATTTACTGCAACTATTATGGCTTTTATACCATCCGTTCTAAGTGACGTCCACAAACAAAGATTCAAATGGATTCTCAATGTCAAAGTTGCAAGGAAATAGTTTTTTTTTTTTTTACGGAAGCAGGGGCGGCACCCTGCGGAGTTTATTAATTAAAAGAAAAAAAATACAAACTTGAGGGGGACAACCAGCCTTGCCCTTATAAGAGGGAGGACGGAGGAACCTGACCTCGAAAAAGAAATGACTTACAAAAAGAATAAAGCTAAACATATAAGAAGAAAACAAACACTCTAGAAATTAGGAAATTCTAAGATAAGGAGTGCCCATTTTGTCCAATGAAATAAGACCCCGAATATTTCTCGGCATATGCACCATGGAAGAAAAATAAGCATCTCGCTCTTCATCACATCCCAAATTAGCCAAGGCATTTGCCACCGAGTTAGCTTCCCTAAAACAGTGGGAAATAGAGAGCTGCAATGAAGAAATGATGGAACTCATGGCCTTTATGAGATATCTGCTATGCCAAGGAAAAGAAGCTGTACCAACTAGACAATCATAGAGAACTTTGGAGTTTACTTCAACATCAGCCGAATGAACATCATTATCTTTAAACCATAATAAAACATGAAGCAACGCATGACATTCTACCAAGAAATTTGACATCTCACCTAAAACCTTGGCATATGCGAAGATAAGATCACCCGAGCTATTACGAACAATTCCCCTCCGCATTGATTTGGGACCAGATTACCGACTACACGCTCGCCCATCCAGTATTAAGTTTAACGACCCCCTTTGACAGCCTGGTTTGTTCCATATAATAGGCGAATAGAGATAGATGCAGGGGCCAAGAAGGCGAGGAAACTTGAGGAGGCTGAGTGGAGAAGTAAGATCCCCTAAAACCAGCCGCTTCCAAAGCTGAAGAAATGAGGTGTTTCGAGCGAGCAATAATGGCTTGAGGAGAACATCGAACATCATCGAAACAGGCTTGATTTCTGGCTTTCTATAACTCCCATAAAATGATAGAAGGCGTGATGATATGAACAGGAGAGTGCGGGTATAACAACCACCAATAGGGCGGAGGCACCCGAGAGATATGAGAGTGAGCTTCATAGGCACGGCACCTGTGACGAAAGAAAGCCCAAACAAGCTCGAGCGACTGGGGCTGAATTTAAGAACACATGAGAGAAGGTTTCAAGATGCCCTTGGTCGCAACAATAGCAACGCGAAGCAATGACAATGCCTTTTTTGATAATACTTTCGTCAATGGGGATCTTTTGACTCCATAATTTCCACATGAATACGCTAACATGTCTGGGCAAAAATCGCAAGGAAATAGTTAGTCTTAGCTGAAATAAACAATGAAGTTGTTGACATAGTCTAACTATAAAGTTATATATTTTTTATAAGCATGAAGAATGGTTAAATAACAAATATTAAGAAATGTAACAGATAAATTCATCAGTTATAAATTCAAATCTCAAAATTTGAGTTATGTATTCTTTTCAAAATAACCTTGAGAAGTATATTTAAAAATTTTGAATATAACAAATCTCGAATAGTAAAATAAAATATTTATCATTAAACAATGTTTTTATTAAATACTTGACTTTATTTTAAATATTGAAGTCTCAAATTATTAGATTTGTATTTTTTTTTAAATTTTTTAAAGTTGTACAAGGAAATAGAAAGTAAAACAAAATGATATAGGCTCAATTTTCAGCTTAATGAAAAATTAAAAGAATTTGAATAATCTGGAGAGATTGCTACGATTTCTTACCGAATGTTAGGTGAATGAAATTTGAAAGTGAAATAATACATGTCAAATGAAGGATTCTAAATGAAGGGTTCTAACTGAAGGATTGTATTTGTTAGACGACAGATGTTGAATTTGGTTAGATGTTGAGGTCGTATATTGCTTTATTAAAAGTAGTTATTCGGTAAGACCGTCTCACGAGTTTTATTTCGTAAGAGGGACCCCCACTATCTTACAACGCAGCTCACCGACACACAGTGAGTCGGGTCAAGAAGATCCATCTTACATAAAATACACATAATATTGTTTTTTTTAAGTTTTTATTTTATATTAATAGGTTAAAAGGGACAATTTACATGACATGTGGCTTAAGGGTCGATGTGATATTTTAATGAGCTAGATTTTATATATAGTAGAACTTTTAGTGTTTTTCAATGAGGTGAGTTTTTTTATTTCTCATTTTGGTAAGGAATAATTACTGGCCGGTCCCTTTTTTTCTAAAATGTTAACCGCTGAAGTACACTTTTTTTTACTGCAAAAGTACTTTTTTTCTTCCTTAAATGCCATCGTTCCTACTGAAACAATACTTTTCGAAAACCGAAGCATTACTCTTGGAAGAAGAGTCGACCGGTTAGGGGAAGAAGAGCTTTCCCTCTCCCCCTGTGTTCCCTCTCCTTGAATCTTAGTCCCTCCTTTAATCAAATCAGTCTTTCCCTCTCCCTTTCTCGCTCTCTCTCAACTGACCTTGATTCGGAAGGGTGAAGGATTAATTAAGCACGTATGTCTCTTTATTCATTTACCTTTCACAGATTTTGCTTGAGATTGATCTTGTCTGCCTTATCTTTCTTCCTTAAGTTGACTCCAGCTCATACTTTAGATTTCATTTCCTAATGAAAGAAGGAATTATTGATTTTAATCCACTAGTAAGTCTCTCACTCGTCTTTTATATCTTTCTGAATCCTTCTTCATCCAAGTTCTTCCCTTCTTCATTCGTCAATCGAGAAAGCTGTTCTTTTCGTAGAAATGGTTCTAAAATATACCAGAAAGTGAGTGACCATTGCAATTCTTCCATGACTTAGGAGGCGCGGGATGGGAACTATCGAAATGGATCATCGCTATTAATACAGAAGAATGTCTTTGACACATTTCGATGCTCACGTCGTAAGCATCGTAAGTTTCGACGCCGGCATTGTAAGTTCTGACGCCCATCTTTTCCATTGCGATGCCCAGTTTTTATTTGGGCGGGGCTTATTGCGATGCCCATCTTTTCCATTACGATGCCATCTTTTCTATTGTGATGCCCAGCTTTTATTTGGGCGGGCTTTGTGCATGTGTCTTTATTAAGGGTGTGTTTGTCATTTTCCCCTCAAAAGTGTACTTTAGCTGTTGAAAAAATATTGTGGACTTTTGCGGTTAACATTTCTCCAAAAGGTACCGACCCGGTTATCACCCAATAAAATAATATTGTGTCTCGATAATTTTGTTGAAGTCTTTTGAAAAAGATGTATTAAAGTTTTTTGAGTTATTTAGTCCATACGAAAATAATAGTATGAATGAAAGATTTTTTGGTGTTTGTTTCTTTAATTTAATAATCTTATATGAATTAAGTTGCAGCAAATGTTGCTTCTCAATAGTATAATATTGAAGTTTCTAATCAAAATGTATTGTATCCCACTTCAGTTCTTCCTTTATCGAATATCACGAACTGTAAATTTTATTATATTATTTTTAAAGTAAATTTTATTATTTATTTATATTTAAAGTATACATATTTTTTTCAGTTGCTACACAAGTACACAATACAGGGAAAAACAATTTCTATACCTACTCACCTTTCACAAGTTCAAGTATCTCGCACATTGTTGATTCAATAAATTATGGAGACTGTTCAAATCCTATTGTGATTTCGAGCAAGAAAAAACGTTTAAATATATATCTACCACTTACTCAATGTAAAGTTTTGTTATAAATTTTGGAATACTTCGTTTTATAACATTATCTTGAACATGTACGACTATTACAACTATCACTATCACATAACAAAATTTGAAGGCCCTTAAGATCAACAACTCTAGACAAAATGGCATACAGTTGGCTAGATTAAAAATATGTTTATTTAAAAGAAGTCATACATTAGACAACCCTAACGTTTATATATAGACATTGTGTAAGACACCATTAGCGGAAACTGTCTTATCTAGAATTTGTATGAAATTCTATGATTAGATGATGTCATTGACATTCTTTGAATCAAAACAGTACCACCATAATGACCCTTCGAAAGAACTCAACATGTTTTTTGTTAACATGATCACAAATTGTACCATTTATGGACGCAATGCAAAGTTTTGAGACATACAAAAAACATAAGACTTCAAGCTCTTGGCAATGACGAATGTAGTCTCGTGTTGAAGGCATTTTCTGAGTGGATTTTAGGTATCGGCGACGGTAGATGTGATGGTGAAAATGATGATGTTGCAACAATGGAAGTTTCAAATGATCTTTTGGTTAATGCATCAAATAATTTGTTCCAGTAAATGTTTGAAAGTATATATCGGTCATTTTTTGAGTCTTTTATGACGTGTCATATTTGTAAGGATATGGTATAAACTTGTGTTGTTCTTTGTCACGACTCTTGATGTTTTTGACACCATAAATGAGTACATGGTATCTAAACAATCACTTAGAAGAAAGAATTTATTTGAGTTCAAATTATATGTGCAGTGCAGAGAACAACACAAGTTTGTTTGAAGACAATCATTTTACAGAGTTTTTGAATAGTATAAAGTGTTCAGCATTGTCTAACCATGAATTAACACTTAAGGTTGGTGTTTCGGTGATGTTGTTGAGAAACATTGACCCTGCTACAGAGTTGTGTAATGAAGCAAGACTAATCCTTACCATGCTTGAGAATCACGCTGTTGAAGCAAAATTTTTAAATGGAAGCAATGTTAGGGACAAAATGTTTATACCAAGAATGTCATTGTCTCCATCAGATGTGATGTTGTCTTTCAAGTTTCTAGAAAAAATAATTTACATTGGTAGTATCGTATGTCGTGACAATTAACAAAAGTCAAGGTCAATCACTTTCGCATGTAGGACTCTTCGTGATGAAGTCAGTATTCAGTCATGAATAGTTGTATGTCGCAGGTTATAGGGTAACAAACCGTTCTGGCTTGAAGATATTAATACTGATGAAGATGGAAAGCCAACAAATAAAACAACAAATGTTGTGTACAAGGAAATGTTTCAAAATCTATAATATTACCAATAAAATGATGTATTTATATTTAAGTAGTTGCCTCAAACATTATTTTTCTTAATTTATTCTTTTAATTTTGATTTACTTATTCGTTTTGCTTGGATATTATTTAATTAAAAAAGATTTTTGTTCGTGCGTTTAACGCACGGGTGTAAAACTAGTTTATATAATATAGATGCTCTAATAGATTGGATTAGAATGGGTAATTAACGCGTTAAGTCAGGTGGGTTAATGGTTACGATCGACGGCTACTCGTAACCTAACCTTAAGTCCTATTCTCCTATTTGCGCTATTTTTGACTTCCAGTCTTCCTCCCAGTGCCACATTCTCAGAGAGTGAGAGTAGAGACGCCAATGGCCAAACCAGCTACCAAGGTCAAAGACCAAGCCGCCAGAGACGAGTCCCAGACCAGTCAGCACTCCGGCAGTCGGCCAGTCGCCTTCGTCACTCGTGACTCGTCCCTGTCTCCCTGATTCGATGATTCCTGTCGCCGTCGTGTCGTCGACTCCGTTCCAGTCGACCGTCGTCACTCGTCCAGTGAGTGAGTTCGCCGTTCGCTTCACCCCTTTCAAACTGGTAACAGTGGTAAGTAATTGAGCCCTAATTAATTAAATAATTCGTAAAATGAAGAGGATGTGATTTGGTGATGCCCATTTAATTTTGTGATTTATAACTTGCTGGGGTACTACGTACGATTTGTGTTGATTCGGAGAGGTGACCTCTGATTTGAAAGTTTGTGTTTAGCAATAGTTTGTTTACGTAATAAACTGTAGTCCATTTGAATTTAGTTTAATTTATAGTTTTGAAGGTGATATTGGGCTTATTTGTGGAATGCAAGTTTAGGTATTGATTCTTGAAAAAAGAAATCCATTAGATTGTCTGGTTTTCTTGCAGCATCTTGGGAAACTTATTTGGATTGTGTGTTGTTGAAGGTTGATTGTTGGCTCGTTGCTCGTTAATTACTTGATTTCGGATTTTATATTTATATATATATATATAAGTTTTTTAAAATTTTGTTTAGGTGTAACCCGTTGAAAACAAAAACCTAGAGAGGTATGCCCAGGTTGCAATTTTAGCAGACCGTTTAGACCGCAGTTGATTAGGGACCGAAATATGCCCAAGTTGCAATTTTAGCAGACCGTTTAGCAACTGATTAGGGACCGAAACTGATAGGGCTAGACCCTGATCGATTAACATCTCTAGGGGGAGAGAGGTGAATGCGAGTGACAATAGCGATAAGCCTGCGATTTGAGATTTGAGGAGGAAAACTTGCGGGTCACTATTAGGCCGGCCGCCGGCAACAACCATGACGGAAAAGGAAGAGAGGCAGAGCACACAGCAACACAACAACATCAAATCACACCTTTGAGCCTTGAGGTAATCAACAAACTCGAAACTCCCTCGTCTTTCTTTATTTTATACGAACTAGGGCTTTTACTTTGGGTTAAAATAAAATAGTTGATTTGAGGGATGAATTTGGTAGGAAAACAATTAAACAACCTTTGGGGTTAAAATTAGGGATTTTTTTATTTGGAAAAAAAATAATTTACAGATTTAGTTTGTTTGGTGCAAACTGTGATGTTTGGGGATTTGTTTGGTTTTTAAGCTACTCTTGTGTAAATTGTAATGTGCAGTTGTGTGTAATGTTTTTAAGAACAAACTAATTTGATAATTTAAGACTTTTGTCTTTTCAACAGGGTTAGAGGTTTTGACTATTAAGGAAATATTGAGAGATTTTTTTAAAACGAATATTGATAGAAATTGGAATTGGTTTTATTGGGGGTGGTGTAGGGTTGGTGGTGGTTCTATGTTATATTGAAAAAGAGTTGTTTAATAGCGTTCAAACGATGATGTAAATAAACGTTTTCATAATATGAAAATGTGCCGAGGACAATTGTAATTTCTAGAGTTGTTTAATAGCGTTCAAATGATGATGTAAAAAAATGTTTTCATAATATGAAAATGTGTCGAGGACAATTGTAATTTCTATGGTTTTTATGTAATAGTTATAATTGTGACCCCACTAAAGAATTTTACTGGATTCGCCACTGATACTAGAGTTGCCCAATATGCTGGATTTGCCCAATATACTAGAGTGAGCTTTAGGCAGCGGTAAGGTTACTCCTTAAGCTGCCAAAAATTGGTGCTTCCCAAAGCGCTACTACTTCCTTGAAAAGTACGTACCGGAACTTTTTGAGGTACTTGTAATCTTTTATCCGTGTATAATTGATACTCCCTCCGTCCCAAAATTATTGTCTTGTTTGACCTGGCACATGAATAAGAAAACACAATTGACTTGATTATTAATATTGGTTTGATGTATAATTTCTTTTAAAACTCATGTGTATGTGACCCATAATTACTCTAGGATGAAAAAGTTAGAAGGGTAAAATGATAAAAGTGTTGTTCTAAAACAGTAAGTTTCAAACAAAACAATTATTTTGGGACGGATGAAAAAAGAAAGCATGACAATAACTTTGGGATGGAGGGATTATATATCCTCTTCTTCATCAAGGAAGCTTTTATTATTATTATTTTTGAATAATTTTTCTTTCATGGAAGCCTGATTATTAAACAAATAATTTATGTCTTCTTCTTCTTCTTCTTCTTCCTCTTAACCAAATTGATGGTGATAAACTGATAATTATCATTCTGCACAGGACAGCACTTGATTTCAGAGATTACTCTGCTATATTTGATTTATACATGTGTTTTTCTTAAAACTGAAGTGTTATACTGGGAAAACCCTTAATTGAACAAAGACGCTTTTATTATCTATTTGAATCTTGATAATGCATATGTTTATTAAACAAGTTGCATCACAAATAAAGTACCTTTTTGAAAGATGCACAACTAGTCTGGAGGTTTTCACTTTTGCGGTTGATGACTTGGGTGGTGAATTATGATGGAAGATTTGTAAATCATGACTAGGATGTGCCATTGCTTCTTACATAGAAGGGCTTAGAACATCGTTTTCCTTGTATTTATCAGGCTGGCCGGCTAATAGTAAATCTGTAAGTGTGCTTCCTGGTTGTAGTCGAGTTAATATTAATAACTTGACATGCCCCAGTCTTGACCAAGTAATGCATAGTTTTCCATAGCCATTTTAGCTTTCTAGCTATACCTATGTTCAACCAATACACTTCCGATGAAGTACACTTGATGTTTTGGGCAGTTGCTAAGGAGCCCTAGGCCTGTTTTGCCCCGATCCTTTTCCCCTTCCAAAAGTTTGAAAATTATGTATGTTCTCCCTTATCCTCCTTCACCACAGTTTTCTTGCAAAAGAAGATATTGCCATCATTGTGGTACATATCTATTTGTGCAAATCCTATTACTCTTTCCCTTTTAAGAGTAGGTTAATTATAGGGCAAGCTAAGGTTGTGCATGAATGACATTTGCTACTTGTATATTCTTGTCAAGCAAAATGCTTCTATCAGCTAGAATTTATAAGTAAAGAGGTTATCCGGCAACAAGAAGATGTACATGCTATGCCAATTCTTGGCCTTAATGCCATATTGACTAAATGTTTTCGGATAACTTGTTCGATTCACCTTCCTGAAATTCTTATTATTTTTGTTGCTATTCTGAAAATTGTACTCTGGACTCGCAACATGGAATATTAAAGCTTTGCAGAAATACTCTTCTTTCTAGGGTTTTAGTTCTCTCTCACTCCAATATTCTCGAACGAGTTTTTGAAAATGTTGGGAGAATGGAGCAAAATGTTAACAGATAGCAAATGCATTGGTGTTCAATTTTTATTAGACCATTTTCTATTATGTTTTAGAGAGAGATTGAGTTGTGCCTAGTTGAGTTGAATTGTATATTGTCTCTTGAAACGTTTGTGCATGACTCTCGCCCTTAAGGGTTAATTACGAAAAGGGGAATTTGTAGTGGGTGTACCAAATTGATGTGTTTTTTGATTGAACGACTTATGCTCCCAAAATATATGCAATCATAATCCAAAATAAATAATTAATGAGGCTAATTCTATAGAATAGATGTAGATGTAGATGTAGATTATAGATGGTAGTTACCACTGTTGCCATATATTTTGCTATATAAAAGTTTTAATGTACTTGGCCTTTTCCTTTCGACAAACTTAGACGTGTTGCTTTAGAAGTGTTTAACGTTGCCTTTTCACAATTGTTGTTAGCCAGTGATGTTTTCTGCCTTAAATATTTCATCTTGTTGAAGATTGATTTTTCCTTTGTACTGAAGAGAAGAGATTATGGTAGACTCTCTCTGCTTCTAGAACCCCCTCCCCCCCCAAACAATAAAAGGGAAAAAGAAAAACACCAGCCATTGGAAAAAAAAATATATAGAAAAAGAGAGGAAGAACTAACTCTTGCTTAAGTTCTAACTCTTGCCAATTCTATCCTTTTGAACTGTTGCCTTAGGTTCATCAGAAGGGAGGAAGGTCAAAATGCTGCAAAACGTTCCCCACCAGATTGTACAATCTCCAGCCAGGTTAGGCCTGCCAAACCCAAATTCACCCTCTCTTCAAGCTCCGACCCCTCCAAGATTCTCCTCCCAAAAAGCTCAAGCTCATCATCCTACTCAACAGTCGAATATTTCAACCTCACCAACCTCCTTAACCCTGCTTCCTCTCCTTCCCCCTCTTTCGAGAGCTCAATCTATCCTCATCCACATGGCAACCCTTGCCTCAAGACTCTTCGAAGTCGCACCTAATCGAGCCCAGTGGCTTAGTACCTTCCGTGGCTCATTCCCTACCTTCCTATCATCCCAACCCCAATCTTCACTAGACTCCTCTTCTTCCTCTCCCAAAGAAATCATCTCCCTCTTCACAACCCTTCAAGCTCAACTCTTTGAAGCCGTTGCCGAACTTCAAGAAATTCTCGATCTCCAAGATGCTAAGCAGAAAGTCACTCGTGAAATCCGATCCAAAGATTCTGCAATACTCGTTTTTGCTAACAAACTCAAAGAAGCTGAACGGGTTCTTGACATCCTTGTTGATGATTATTCTGATTACCACCGCCTAAAAAGATTAAAATCAGAAGATAATGAAGAGAAGTCTTCGACAACCACCGTTGCAACTCAGCTGAATTTGACTGATATATTGTCATATGCTCATAGAATAAGTTACACAACCTTTGCCCCCCCAGAATTTGGTGCAGGCCAGGCTCCTCTCCGTGGTGCTCTCCCGCCGGCCCCACAAGAGGAGCAACTGCGTGCTTCTCAGTTATACAATTTTGCAGATCTGGATGTCGGGATACCTAAAACAGTGGAGCAGGAGAAAATTACACTTGAGCCACTCAGTGAAGCACCGGTGGAAGCCAATCCACTTGCTAATCTGGCAATGAAGGGTTTGATCCCTCCAAATATTGTGGTACCTTCTGGATGGAAGCCTGGGATGCCAGTGGATTTGCCTACCGACTTACCAATACTTCCTCCATCAGGATGGAAGCCTGGGGATCCAATCGCCTTGCCTCCATTGGATTCCCTCCCTGTGCCTCCTAGTGCTGAGGAGCAACAGCCTCGACCCATCCCTGTTCCTGGATTTTCAAAGGCCCTCGAGCCTATACAGGTTCGGCATGTGCAGCTTGATATCGAGGATGATAGTAGCAGTGATTACAGCAGCGATGATGAAAGTTCTGATGATGAAGATTGAATGATTGATAGGTGGCTAAAGAGGCTGGTTTGCAAGCAGGTTGTTATTTTGATACCCTTTTCGCCACCATGAACTCAATCTGTTGTGTTAGTATTATTATTTTTATAAATATTTTTTATCATTAGGTTATGGCCTCATACTCATAGTACAGGGATGAGAGTAGTGTAGGCTGTGTAGCAATAGTTCATTCCACTATTTGTAGGCATTCGCAATAAAGTTTATGAAGTTGTCAAGGAATGTCGAGCTTTTAGAAGTACAATTCTCACTCTCTCTCTCTCTCTCTCTCAAATAATTCTTTTATTCGAAAAATCCTAAAAATAATTCTTGTGTCCAAAAAGTTCCAAAATCATAATTTTAATACTAAAAAATCCAAAACTTAACATATCTATGAACAACTTTATGTTAAAAGTTTTTATTTGAATGAAAATTTATTTTTATGATCATTTATAATAATGATGATAAGAAATGTATTGAATATTATTATTATTATTATTACTACTATTATTATTATAATAGTAATATTATTATCTTCATTAACATTATTAGTCTATTAAATGCTGAACATCTATTTAAGAAATTCATTTCATAATGATTCCAAAACAATCATTCAATTTATAAAATCTAAAATTAATCTTTTTATACTAAGATTTAAAAATTTAGCATTTACACATTTATAAAATTGTGGTAATAATATTTGTAGTCATAGTAGTGATAATAATGATAATAATATTAATAGTTAATTTTTTAATATTATTGCTATTATTAATAGTAAGTTATTTGTTGTTGTTGTTTTTTTTATTAATATTAATATTATTATTGTTTTTATTTTATCTAAAATATTGAATCATTGAAGTTAAAAATAAGTTTTTTTTTTTTTTTCAAATAAAGCCTCATACTCTAACGATGTTAGAAGTGTTAAGTTTTTTACTTTTTAGTATTAAGAGTTTTAACTTTGGGACTTTTTAGATTATAAGAATAATTTTTGGGACTTTTTAGATATGAGATTTTTATAGTAGTTTTTTTTTGGTATTTTTCACAAAAAAAGGAAAATAAGAATGAAAACAAATATAATTATTGTAGAACGTGCCAGAACGACACAAGAAACACTTTGAAGTGAAGAGTAGAGATGTTAATTGATCAAACTCGTTTAAATTTCCTGTCGATTAAGCGGTTTAAAGCGATTTGAAATTAAAAACCTAATCTTGAAAAAAAAAATTCGGTTTAATAGGTTCAAACATTCGGTTCTCAGTCCTATTAACATCTCTGGTGAAGAGTAATTGATAAGTTTCAATTGTTTTCATCATCTTCCAAAATTCAATAAAAAGAAGAAAGCAAGCTCTTGGGGTTGGATTAATTTCACATAATCGATTAAAGTTATGAATAAGAAGATTCCAATAACTAAAGAATAGTTGGGAAGGCGACTAAAGGAGATCCATCCGTGAGTCTCAACTCTCACGTGTCAGCCCCCAATAATATTCAAGGAGGTCAATGCTGATTTGGCTAGGATAATTAATTGGGATGAGGGGAAGAGGGCTACCAGTCTACCACTACCAATCCATTGAATTTGAATACAATGCTGAGGTTGAATCCCTACCCTATGGCCTATGCCAAGACTGGTTATGTCCTTGCTGACTGGTTGAAGATATCTCCAAGTAAAGGTGTTAAAGAGATTTGGGAAGAAAGGAAAGTTTACGCCAAGCTACATTGGACCATTTGAGATTTTGGAGAGGGTCTGTCAGTTGGCCTATCGACGAGCATTGCCACCATCAATGGTGGGTGTTCATGACGTATTCCATGTGTCTATGTTATTCAAGTATACACCGGATGTCTCACATGTCTTGGAGTATGAACCTACTACCCTTCAACCTAATTTGACTTATGTGGAACAACCAATGAGGATACTAGATTGGAAAGAACAAGTTTTGAGGACCAAACGGATTCAATTAGTTAAAAGTGTTGCGGCAAAATCACGGAGTCAAGGAAGCGACTTGGGAACGAGAACAAGAGATGCAAAGAAAGTTATCCACATCTCATCGACTTGGGTAAGAATTTAAGGATCAAATTGTTTTTTAAAGGGGAAAGGGCGTAACACCAGATTTTGCATTCATGTCATCTGCATACTTAAATCAAATCAGATTTACTTTTACACCGAGTAGTTGTTGAACCCTTGAATCCAGTTACTGAAACTTTGAAGCGCTTGAAGCCATAAACACATACACATATTCAAATCCAATCCCAACATCCACATACTATCAACTTGTCAATCCAGTTTAATAGGCTTCTTCTATAATGAAACTGGCAAATTCCTTGAACAACTTACAACTACCGGTGAGTGCGGGGAGGAGAGTGCGAACATATTCTACACAGCACACGTATGGCCTCTCAGATCATCTCTGCATAGTCCGTACTGTAAGCTGGAAACAACTATTTCTTTCCTCCACTACTGGACTCAGGTGGTGGTTTAACAATACTTAATTGCCCACCACCTTTTTTTGCAGCAGTCGCAGCTTTCGCCTCGTTGCAGTAGTTTATGAACTTGCTCAACTCCTGCTCGTCAAGGGAAAAAGAACAAAAAAATCTTCAGTCCCTTGGTCTAACATTTATAGTACAGCAATATCTTCAAACAAACAGGTAAAGATTTCGCAACTCAGTTCCAGAATGGGGAAGAGAAGAAAAGGTGGAAGGACCAATTTCCTACCAACATGCACAAGCGCGCACTCGTAAACTATTGATAAATAAATAAACTCCAATATCACTGTGGGTGCAAAAATTTAGGGCTTGGCTGCTCCACCCCATTCCCTTCCTCCTAGGCTCCTCTCTTCTATAACTATTCCACCACAAGGTAAAGAAGATATAGGTTGCTAAATGAGACCTTTTTTACAGACATATAACTAAGGGTGACAAATCGGTTGTGCTGAGCTGTTATCGAGTTGGCACTATAACAGCACGACACTATAAGCACGGACACGAACACAGCACGATAAGCTTATCGTGCCTAATATTAAAACCCGAACACGACACGATAAAAACACGAAAAGCACGACACGGCACGATAGGTACGATAAACAAAAAAACACGATTTATTTAGTCAGACCCGTTAAGCCCAATAAACATTATAAAAAATATAATTTTTGATTTTTTAATACATATTTTAAAAATGTATCAATATAAATAGTCAAGTAGTTTAAAAGTCATAAATTTTCAAATGATAAAACTATGAAATAATCATGAAAATAGTTCGAAAGAAGTGAATAACCCCTAGTAAATTTTTTAAAATATATTTTTAAAACATATATATTTTAGTTATCGTGCCTTACCGTGCTTATCAAGTCAACCAAATAACAACTCATTTTTTATCGTGCCTTATCATGTTGGCCCTATAACGGCCCGAACCCGATAAGCCACAGCCCAAACTCTATAATTTCGTGTCGTGTTCGTGTCGGTCAATCGTGTTGTGCCTCAAATTGCCACCCCTACATATAACACAACACGTGCGCCGCAAGCAGTAAAGTATGAAGATACTTAAAGGCCAAAGATATGGGTGTAGAACATGTGAAGAGAGGATCTTATGAGAAAACATATACAGAAGGCACATCAAATACAGGGTCATGGATGGGAATTAGCCATAAGAGGGAATTTGAGCAGAGGGTAGTGCCTGCAGTTTTTTACTTCCACGCACCAAACAGATATATCATTGTTGAAGTAGTTAATGGCGCAACATTTAGCCCCTTATGTATAACAAGAAGAAGAGACCGAAACAGAACACACATTTGACAAGAAATCGAATTTCAGTAACATATATAAGTGACTACCCTCACTGTTCTCATTATAACACTGTGAATGCACATTGAGGCATAGTAGTCGGTAGAGGTAAGTTTCATAAATTCATTAAAAAGACTCTTATTCTGGGACATTCTTTTTTTAAAAAAGGGGGACATTCATTTTGGGACTGAATAAGTAACAATAAATCCCAGAAACACAAGCTTTGAAGTAGTCATGACCACATCAAAAGAAAATACATTATAAAGGTCGCGTGCGCGAAACAATAGCTAAAACTTGATTAGTCACCACATATCTTGGCAGACACTTGTTTTTAGTATCCAAGTAAAAAGCAACATGAGAATTGACAATCTGCAGGAAATCATCCTTGACACAAGATTTAGGTGTCATTGACGATTTGTTCCACATGCAGAAAGACCCTAAGTTACGCGGACAGACATTGTTACTAAAAGAAAAATACTCAAGAACATGTTTGATTCAGTTGGAATTTGGTTGAAGGGGGACTACAAACAAGCTTACCGATATTAGCAATCAAACATTCAGGTTCCCCTTCAAGAATAAAGGAGAAAATGACAAGAATAAGCACCTAGACACGACTTTGAAAGAATGAATCAAAGTCAAGTTTAAGAAAATGCTTCTTCCTCTTCCCTCCAGCCTCCAGCAACTATTATCCACAGGGTTAGCGTCAGGGTTCAATCCAACCAGTCTGTCAAAATTATTAGGGGTTGGCTACATTAATCCTTTCTCTCTGTTGTATAAAAACATCAATAAGTCACTTATATCCTTCTTAATTAATTATGTCTTCCATGTGAGTTCTAGTTTTGGTCCTCCCCTTACCTGATGTGATCCTAGGGCCAAGGATTGGCACTCTACAAATGGAGGGGCTCAAGTGTCATATTTGGGAAGCTAGAGGACTTTTTGGTCGCAGCAAAAGGCTTGGAATCCAAACAATTCTCAAGAAATCAACAACTTAAGAATCTGTCATTTGGAGTCCCTGAAGACCTTTAGTCTTATCTTTTAATCACCCAACCCTTGGAGTCCTTAGTGCATAAATACTGCAGTTTACTTTGAGTATGTGTAGCCTGTATAAGGCTTGTCTAAATCATTGTAAAAGGGCATCTTGGATCAGTTATGCAAAGTGCATTTTTTTGAGTGTTCATACACTTGTTTCACAATTGAGTTTGTGAGTTTATCTGGTTTTTTGGACTAGCCAATCCTTGAACTTATCAACCTTCGTGAGTAGGGGGATTATGGCATTCTGTGCTCGTGGGTTGTAGGTAATCGCGTTGACGGTTCTCGTTCGCACCCAAAGTTCCTAGTCAATTGCGACTAGTGGGTCAAGGGAGACTATTTCTATCCTTTCTCTTATTTCGTTATTTTCGTTTTTATCGTTATTCTCGTTACTTTCATTGTTCGTTGTTCTAATTCCGCGTTCTTTGTTTATCATTGAGGGTCCGAGTTCTTCAATTCGGTCTTGGAAGGAACCTATATCCGTCATCTGGGTAGGGTTCACATCAATTGGTATCAGAGCCAATCGAAGAGGTAACCCGAATTCGTTCTACTCGTCTTTCTATTTTTCATTGAATTCTTCTTCTTCTTCGAAATCTAAGAAAATGGGGAAAAAAACAAAAACAAAAATCTGGAAATTGCTCGTTATTCTTGTCCTACAAAAAAAATATGGAAATTGGTATTGAGTTCTTGATTTCGTTGTTCTTGATAAATCCTAACTTCAAAAGTCAAAAATAAATAAAAAGTTACCTTGACACCCATTGATTTTCATTTCTCTTCTTACTTTCATTGTGAATTACATCTCACTTTGAACATTACTCATTCATCATGAGGAAGCATGGTCGAATTTTTCATTCTCATTGTTACATCCGAAGCAAACTATGTCAATTTAAAATAAATATATATGCTGATTTTAATTTGTTGAGTAAGGAAGTTGTGAAAGAATTGGGAATTCATGTTGAATGAGTTTATGATAATGAGAATAGGCTAATTAAGCAAGCTTTAATTTCTTTCTCCGTGGGAAGATATAAGGATGAAGATTGGTGCGATGTGGTGTCGGGTCTCGATGGACAATTGGTGCTCGACCTGCTGTGGTTAGTTGATCGCCAAGTCAAGCGTGATGGTTCCAATAGATTTTCTTTTGTGTTAAATCAAAAGAAAATTATACTTTCACCATTCGACACCAATGGAGCTATATGAAAAGGATCAAGTGAATGAAATAAGGGAGGATCTAAATGCCATCAAGGCATTGATGATTGAAACATTAAAACTAGAAAAGGAGAGGTTTGAAAAAGAAAGAGTTGAAAAAGAAAAGATTTAGAGAGAAAAATTAGAAAGAGAAAAGCATGAAAGAGAGAAGTTTGAGAAAGAAACACTTGAAAAAGAGAAGCTTGAAATAGAAAGAAAGGAAAGAGAGAGGGTTGTAAAGGTTCTAAAGGAGAGGCTTGAAAGGGAAAGAATTGAAAAGAAGGAAAGGATTGCAAGAGAGAGGAGCGAAATACTTGAGAATGAAGAACTAGAAAGAGAGCCAAGTAAGATAGCGATTCGCGAAAAATTGAAATTGTTCCATTCCTATGAAGATCCATTAGATTTCGAAGTTGCAACTCCATCATTATCTTGGTTCGTGAAGCAAATCATCGATGATCAGTTTTTTGCTACGCAATGGGCAAATTGGATGGACCTCGTTACAAGGGTGAATCATATAGTTGCACTTATAGATTCGAGGATGAATCATTTTCAAAAAGAAGGGAATGATGTAATCCTAGGACCAAAGATTGGCACTCTACAAATGGAGGGGCTCAAGTGTCATGTTTGGGAAGCTAGAGGACTTTTTGGTTACAGCAAAAGGCTTGGAATCCAAACAATTCTCAAGAATTTGTCCCTTGGAATCCCTAAAGACCATTAGTCTTATCTTTTAATCACCCAACTCTTGGAGTCCCCTAGTGCATATATTCTATAGTTTACTTTGAGTATGTGTAGCCTATATAAGGCTTGTCTAAAACATTGTAAAAGGGCATCTTGGATCAGTGCATTTTTTTGAGTGTTCATAAACTTGTTTCACAATTGAGTTTGTGAGTTTATCCGGTTTCTTGGACTAGAAACCAAACCTTGAACTTGTCAATCTTGGTGAGTCGGGGGATTGTGGCGTTCCGTGTTCGTGGGTCGTAGGCAATCGCGTTAACAGTTCTCGTTCGCACTCCATGGTTCCTAGTCAATTGCGATTAGTGGATCAAGGGAGACTCTTTCTCTTATTTTGTTATTTTTGTTTTTATCGTTATTCTCGTTACTTTCATTGTTCGTTGTTCTAATTCTGCGTTCTTTGGTTATCATTGAGGGTTCGAGCTCTTCGATTCGGTCTTGGAAGGAACCCGTATCCGTCATCTGGGTAGGGTTCACATCATTACCTCTAGTAGGGTTGTTAATATAAATATAATCACATTTCCTAGCTGGTGCACTTCCTACGTTCACACATTACCTCTAGTAGGGATATGCCTAGCCCAAATATAATCACGAGCTGAGTTACCACCACGTGCCGATCACGAGTATGGGCCTTGAGGGGCCCACATGCCCAGCAAGCATAAGAAGAGCAACCCCATACACAGTGAAAGCATGACGTTCTGACCCAAAGCCTGGACATTAACAGCTCGATGTGCCCGGCCGATCGTGGGCCTTGCCTGAATCGTGATCAACTTCATATACATCACCTTTATGCAGACGAAGCAGGGGGCCTTGCCGCCATTCTTCATCGAGCAAATGACACCAAGTAGCTTGCCCGCCAAGACACGCCACAAGTTATCATATGTAGGCGTGACACTTGCCTTATCCATTCCTGATATCACGCGGCCAGTCGTATAACACCGAGAAATCTAGAGTTTCACTCCTTGTTGAACAAGGTGACTACGTAAAACCAAATCCTACCCGGATTCAACTACACAAGGGCCAATAAATACTCCTCCGCCATACACCACAAAGGTACATGCTCTCATACACCCGCCTTCCCTTGAGTTACGGTATTCTGCTCATACACTTACTTTACCTCAACGCCAGAGGGGCGCGAGGCCCCGCCAGCTTCCACCTCAGCTCGTGTTCTCACCGGAGTTCAGGAAGCAGCCAGCCACATGCATATCCTACCCGAAGAACGACTACCCAAGCCGAGGATTGTGGACATCGGTTTGGTTCGTTGCCCGGAAATTCTCAACATCCCACCTCAAGTCTTACGGTGCAAAATTTCTAATAATCACCGATTGCAATGGTCGGTAAGAACAAGAAACATCGGCCGAGAAGCAACCGGCTGGAAGCCGTTGGCCAGCCGACTGCCCGCCAGCGCCCAAGGGGTTCAAACCAGAAGCAAGAAGATTGTTGCATGGCAAGCAGCCAGGGCCGGTCCTGAACTTTTGGGGGTCCAGAGCAAAAAAAAAATAAGGGGCCCTTAAAAAATATAAGCATAAGAAAATAAGTATTTTTCTTTTATTTATGTTTTGACTTCTAGATAGATATTTTTTCGGTAACATGTATTGTGTATTTGTGTACTATAAATTCAAGTTAAAAAACAATGAATTGACAAAGCAAAGAATTAAATAATCATAAGCAATAATTAAAAATGATAGTAACATAACAATAAATTTTGATTTTTTCTTGAAATATTGATATTATATGCCCAATCAATTGTTATTTTTTATGACCCAAATAAAAAAATTGATTGTCAACTAACTTTTTTTTTTATAAGTAAATTTAGCGAACAAAAAATAAAATTAAGGTTGAATAACTCTGTTGAAATCGAATACAAAATATTTATCTTTATATAGTAACTCTTTATTCATTAGGTTTCGAAGTAATTAAAACATATATAAGTAGATTTGAAGTTGGTAATAAATAAATAAAATCCTTAATCACAACCATTATGCTTACAATACAAGTGGAGGATAAAGATGAAATATTGTAAAATTATAAACATATTTTTTAAAGTTGATTATTTATGTAAAATCTCTCAAAATAATATATAGGAGACTATTTAGCTAAATCGGGGGAAGCATATATAATATAAGAATAGTTGACACCCATATAAAATAACTACAAAAATATAATACTAATAATTGACACCCAAAATAAATAAAAAAAACTACAAAAAAGGATGTGAAAGGGCTTGAACCTTGTACTTCAAGGCTTCTCTCAACACTTACATAGACCCAAACCATTAAGCCAAATGACTTTTCATTAATTAACATTACATTGTTTATTATATATCTAAATAAAACTAGCCTACACATATATAAAATTGGGCCCTCTTATATTGGGGGCCCTGTTCGATCGATCACTCTGAACTCCCCCAAAGCAGGGCACTGTGGCGCACAGGGAAGAGGGCGTGCCCTGCGTGGAAGAAACGACCATCGGCATGCTAGCTTGATCTGGTAGCGTGATGCAAGGGAGATCATCGATGAGCAACTTAGTGCGGGGCGGGATCTCGGAGACACGGTGAATCGCGAAAGGGAGAATGGCCATGGCGATCATGCGAATCCACGGCCGAGCCCACTGCTTGTGACAAAGGCTGCTTTACTCCCAGTCGGCGGATTACTATAGCGAGAATGTACAAAGCTCGATCAACAACTAGGCTTTGGGCCATGCGATCCGATGGGCGACTTAAATTGCCAACTTTGAGTGTCCCGCGGCCAGATTGATGGCCATGCCTGTACCGCTGCCGCGCTTGGCAGCGCCTTGTCAGTTATCCGTATCACATCCGAAAAAGGTTGAAGGTAAAAGCAGCCCGAATGACGAGGCGGAAGCGATATAGCACTTGAAATTTCTCATACAAGCGGCCAGGCAAAATTACTATGCCGCAGTGAAAATAATAGTCACCGCGAGCTCGCGAACTCTGTAGAAAAGAAGCATATCAAGCTAGCGTGAGCAGTAAACGAGAGATGGAAGCTTAACTGCTTGCAGCGACCTGCGCCGCCCAGAGCCTCGCGAGCATAGATCGGATCATGCCCGCTCGCCGGGTATCAACCTAGATCTGCGCTTATGCAGCGGCATGGAAGCAATGGCGTGACATGGCAAAAGCAGATGGCTAACGGGCGTGGCAGCCGTTATGGTG
>JABEVN020001984.1:0-22928 GCA_013146195.2 Codonopsis lanceolata | reverse complement strand
CTTAACTTAACTTAACTTAACTTAGCTTAACGTAACGTAACTTAACTTAACTTAAACGTAACGTAACTTAACATAACTTAACTTAAATGTAACGTAACTTAACTTAACTTAACTTAACTTAACTTAACTTAACATAACGTAACTTAACTTAACTTAACTTAACGTAACTTAACTTAACATAACTTAACTTACTTAACTAACTTTACTTAAACGAACGTAACTTAACTTAACCAAACTTAACTTAACTTAAAAATAACTTAACTTAACTTAACTTAACTTAACTTAACTTCTAACTTAACCTTAACTTAACTTAACTTAACTTAACTTCTAAACGAACTTAACTTAACTTAACTCCAACTTAACTTAACTTAACTTAAATTAACATAATCCTTAACTTTTAACTTAACTTAACTTAACTTAACTTAACTTAAACGTAACGCTATTTCTTAACTTTAACTTAACTTAACTTAACTTAAAATAACTTAACTTAACGTAACTTTAACTTCTAACTTAACGAACTTAACTTTAACGTAACTTAACTTAACTTAACTTAACTTAACTTCTTAACTTAAACGTAACGTAACTTAACTTAACGTAACTTAACTTAACTTAACTTAAATGTAATTTAACTTAACTTAACTTAACTTAACTTAACTTAACTTAACTTAATGTAACATAAATTAACTTAGCTTAACGTAACGTAACTTAACTTAACTTAACTTAACTTAACTTAACTTAACTTAACTTAACTTCAACTTAACTTAACTTAGCTTAACTTAACTTAACTTAACTTAACTTAACTTAACTTCATCCTAACTTAACGCAACTTAACTTAGCTTCTTAACTATAATGCAACTTAACTTACTTAACATAACTTAACTTAACTTAACTTAACTTAACTTAACTTAGCTTAACTTAACTTAACTTAACTTAACGTAACATAACTTAACTTAACTTAACTTAGCTTTCTTAATTCACTTCACTTAACTTAACTTAACTTAACTTTTAACTTAACTTAACTTCTAACGTAACTTAACTTAGCAACTTAACTAATGTAACTTAACTTAACTTAACTTAACTTAACTTAACTTAACTTAACTTAACTTAGCTTAACTTAACTTAACTTAACTTAACTTAACTTAACTTAGCTTAACGTAACTTAACTTAACTAACTCTAACTTAACTTAACTTCTTAACTTAACGCACCTCAACTTAACCTTAACTTAACTTAACTTAACTTCTTAACGAATCTCTTAACTTAACTTAAACACTTAATAACTTAACTTTAACTTAACTTAACTTAACTTAACTTAGTTTTAACTTAACTTAACTTCTTAACTTAACGACTTAACTTAACCTAATTAATCTTAACGTAACTTAACTTAACTTCTTAACTTAGTAACTTAACTTAACTTAACTTCACTTCTCTAACTTAACTTCCTAACTTAACTTAACTTAACTTAACTTAACTTTAACTTAACTTTAACTTAACTTAATGTAACTTAACTTAACTTAAGTAACTTAAAGCTTCTTTAACTTAACTTAACTTAACTTAACTTAACTTAACTGTAACTTAACTTAACTTCAACTTAACTAACTTAACTTAACATAACTAACTTAACTTAACTTAACTTAACTTAACTTAACTTAACGTAACTTAACTTAACTTAACTTAACTTAACTTAACTTAACTTAACTTAACTTAACTAACTTAACTTAACTTAACTTAACTTAACTTAACTTAACTTAATTTAACTTAACTTAACGTAACGTAACTTAACTTAACTTAACTTAACTTAACTAACTTAACTTAACTTAACTTAACTTAACCTAACTTAACGTAACTTAACTTAACTTAACTTAACTTAACTTAACTTTAACTTAACTTAACTTAACTTAACTTAACTTAACTTAACTTAACTTAACGTAACTTAACTTAACTTAACTTAACGTAACTTAACTTAACTTAACTTAACTTAACTTAACTTAACTTAACTTAACTTAACTTAACTTAACTTAACGTAACTTAACATAACTTAACTTAACTTAACTTAACTAACATAACTTAACTTAACTTAACTTAACTTAACTTAACTTAACTTAACTTAACGTAACTTAACTTAGCTTAACGTAACGTAACTTAACTTAGCTTAAACATAATGTAACTTAAATTAACTTAACTTAACTTCACTTAGCTTAACTTAACGTAACGTAACGTAACTTAACTTAACTTAACTTAAATTAACTTAACTTAACTTAACTTAACTTAAATTAGCTTAACGTAAGTTAACTTAACTTAACTTGACTTAACTTAACTTAACTTAACTTAACTTAACTTAGCTTAACGTAATTTAACTTAACTTAGCTTAACTTGACTTTACTTAACGTAACGTAACTTAACTTAAATTAACTTAACTTAACTTAACTTAACTTAACGTAACTTAATTTAACCTAACTTAACGTAAAGTAACTTAACTTAACTTTACTTAGCTTAACTTAACTTAACTTAACTTAACTTAATGTAACTTAACTTAACTTAACGTAACTTAACTCAACCTAACGTAATGTAACTTAACTCAACTTAACGTTACGTAACTTAACTTATAACTTAGCTTAACCTAACGTAACTTAACATGAAAACACGCTACGCCTATTGGCGAAATGTTATAATGGTGTACGATGAACCATTATGGCATGAAAACACGCTACGCCTACTGACGAAATGTTATAATGGACTACGATGGACCATTATAACATAAAAAGACTTGTCTCAACCTCGGGCCTTCGAGTTTTACTGATGCTGGCTAGTCCATATTTTTCTTAGATTTGGCTGCATTCCAACCAGTGGTTTGCTCACTTCGGTCCACCAAAGGTTGGTTGTCATTAACAACTTTCTTCCCCCAAGAAGTACTACATTGTGAATCTGGGGATGCAGTGCACATTCACATAAGTTTTACGGCTTACGGTGTTAATAATCAAGTTATGTTTCTTTTCGACTTATTGTTTTCAATAACGAATAAGGAATTAAATTGAAATTAAATGATGAAAATATTTAGCTGAATGTGCTGTAGACATGCAACACAGTATGACCACATGCAAATTCAAATTTACTCTATTTATATAATTTTGTTATTATTTTCTTAAATATATAAATTAAGTTGTAATGTGAATATTTTAATTTTTGTAATTATATTGATACTAATCATTTTAATGAATGATATTATATTATTAAATTAATATTTCAAATATTAATTTAATAATAAAATATCATTCATTAAAATGATTATAATATTTCCTATATATATACACACAAAGGAATTTTACAAAAACAAAAATATTCCAAAAAAATATTTATTTTAAATTTACAAAGGGATTTTACAAAAAAATATTTCAAAACATTATTTATTTACAAAAACAAATATTTCAAAACAAATATGAATTCCAGCAACAGAATTAATATTACAAAAACAAATATTTCAAAACATTAATATTTCCTATATATATATATATATATATATATATATATATATATATATATATATATATATATATATATATATATATATATAGGAAATATTATAATCATTTTAATGAATGATATTTTATTATTAAAGTAATATTTGAAATGTTAATTTAATAATATAATATCAATAATTAAAATGATTAGCATCAATATAATTACAAAAATTAAAATATTCACATTAATTTATATATTTAAGAAAATTATAACAAAATTATATAAATAGAGGAAATTTGATTTAAATTAATAACGTGAAATTATATAAATAGAGGAAATTTCATTTTATTACTAATAAACTATTAAAGTTGTCATTTTCTTAAAAAAATGACTTTTAAACGAAGACTATTTACCCAGAACGAATAAAGTATTTGAAATTATAAAAATATAATTTCAAATCAATTAATAATAATGTTCCCGAAAAATTAAAACTCCCTCCACCGCCAATCCCAAAATCCCCAAATATTTATATTACCGCCAAAAACAATCTTCCCTAAAAAAAAATAATAAACCAACCCTTCTTTTTCGCTAAATGTGGGCGGGAGTGAACAAGATATCCACCGCCAAATCCAAAAACGATCTTAAAAAGCCCTCTCTTCCTCTTCGCAGTCTCTTCATTTCCCCTCCCTCTCCTTTCACGGTCGCCATCCTCCATCGGCTCCATCTCCCTCTCTTCCACAATCCAAACAGCCCCGTATCTGCCCCCCTTCGTTGCCTCCCGTCCTCTTCACATTCGCCCATTCACAGCCGACTTCAATTGCTCGCCGGCCATCTATCTCCATCAACTGCCGCCTCCCTTTCTCGCTTGTAGATCCGAAATCACCAACTCATCTTCCACACCCGCCATGGCACGCCTGCTGCCTCCCGTAATTTCGAGCTCGGCTCCATCCGATTTCAATTGGTTTGAAGGAAATTCTGGTTCCAAAAGGTTCCAATAATCCAAAAATTTCTTTTCTTCTCCAAAAATTTCTGCAAAATCCAAGTAAGATTGTTCTAATTTTTTCCAATAAATGCTGAAATATGGGAGTTAAATTGCTGGACATTTGTTGCCTAAGTATACTCTGGGTATACTGAAATTGTGCAAATTGAATAGTGGTGGTAATCTGGTATGCTTGTGGTCAAATGTGCTAAGTTCAAATGTGCTAAGTTCTTCTGAGGTTTGCGAAATTGGTGTCCCACGATATTGTTTAGGAGCACCACAAAATCTACAGTTGGTCCTGCAGTATTCTGGTTCAAATATGCATGCGTTCCTCTTTATTGAATGATAAGGGAGTAACAAAACAGGATAATTGGGATATTGCAAATTTTGATTTATTTATTTATGAAGTTATAAGGTCTAATTCTTCTTAAATCGGCAAGATTATAGTTGTGGTTAACCATTTTCTTTATTGACTTCAAATTCTTTTAGTTTCTGGTGGAAAGGAACAGTATGTTGTGTTATGTTTCAATTTATGATCTGAAAAATTACTTATTTTTTTAGTGAACTTAAGGGGG
Organism: Codonopsis lanceolata; assembly: GCA_013146195.2. Lineage (NCBI taxonomy): Eukaryota > Viridiplantae > Streptophyta > Magnoliopsida > Asterales > Campanulaceae > Codonopsis > Codonopsis lanceolata. Next base: position 17,917 of record JABEVN020001984.1, on the reverse strand, counting down.
TTTCTTGTATGAGCCTCGTTCACGTGCTATAATCTCATTGAATGTGCAGTTAAAAGTATAAAATCACAACCATTACATGCCTCACGGGCTGAAATCTGGCCTTATTTATACTTTTAATATCCTTATTTAAAAAAAATTGGAGGGGGGAGGGATTCTCGTTGCTAGATGCTGCCATTTTGTAAGCAAGTTACTGGTCTAATGGCTGAACCAGGAATCAAGGACTAATGAAGTTTTCAAGGAAGATTCTAACTCGAATTTGCACCTAATACTTTGATTGTGAGCTTTCCCTTGCTATCCTAAGTTGATCCATGGGAATCAAAGATATTATGAGACATCATGTTTCTTGACACCCTTTATTTACGATATTTGCTGCATGATTATCCATTAAGGCATGCTATTTTGGACATCTTGTAAACTGATAGCAAGACCTTTTGCACATCAGGGGAATAAGAACTAAGAAGTAGTTGACACCTTTTGAGTTTGCATAAATTTGTAGTTTAATGGCCTCTAACTGCATAACGCCTTGGGATTAATCATCGTTATGACAGATTGACTAAACTCTAAAGAGTAAGCCGACCTCCTGTTGAATGCAGATTGCTGTTTGTGATCATCCACTCTCTAGACATCTTATGTTCTGTTTCCTCCAACCAAGAAACAACTTGTAGTGTTTACAAGTGTTCTGATGATCCAGGTATATTTCACTTAACGTCCCGGATAATCGATGTAGGAAATGCAAGAATGATGCGCATATGCTTGGCATTGAGTCCTTGACTTTCATCATAATTCTTGACCTTAACCACGTAAGTTTTGTAGAGGTATGAGCATGTAGTGTTTATAATTTTTGACCTTAACCTCGTAAGTTTTGTAGAGGTATGAGCAGGTATAAGAAGAGTAATGTTAGTGCATGTTATATTTTGTGGGCCGTCTATCTCTTAGAATGTAAGGTTTAGAGAACATTAATTAGCAACTTATACTTAAACCATAACATTAACCTTAAACCTAAACCATAACATTAACCTTAAACCTAAACCATAACACTAAACCTAAACCATAACACTAACCTTAAACCTAAACCACAACTCTAAACATTAACTTACCCGTAATCCATAAACCTAAACCTAAACTTAAACCATAAACCATAAACTTAAATCGTAACACTAACCTTAAACCTAAACCATAACACTATCCCTAAACCTAAACCTAAACCTAACCCCAACCCCAAACCCCACCCCACCCCCAACCCTAACCCTAAAACGTAAACCTTAAACCTAAAACATAAACCTAAACCTAAACCATAAACCTAATTCGTAACACTAACCTTAAACCTAAACCATAACACTAACCCTAAACTTAACCCTAAACCCCAACCTAACCCCAACCCTAACCCCAACCCCAACCCCATCCCCACCCCCACCTCATCCCCAACCCCAACCCCAACCCCAACCCCAACCCCCATCCCCAACCCTAACCCCAACCCTAACCCTAAAACTTAAACCTTAAATCTAAAACCTAAACCTAAATCTAAAGGTCCTAAACCTAAACCATAAACCTAATTCGTAACACTAACCTTAAACCTAAACCATAACACTAACCTTAAACCTAAACCACAACTCTAAACACTAACTTAACCGTAATCCCTAAACCTAAACCATAAACCATAAACTTAAATCGTAACACTAACCTTAAACCTAAACCATAACATTATCCCTAAACCTAAACCTAACCCCAACCACACCCCAACCCCACCCCAACCCCACCCCCATCCCCAACCCCAACCCCAACCCCAACCCTAAACACCAACCCTAACCCTAACCCTAAACCTAAACCTAAAACCTAAAACCTAAACCTAAACCTAAACCTAAACCTAAACCTAAACCTAACCCTAACCCCAACCCCAACCCCAACCCTAACCCTAACCCCAACCCCAACCCCAACCCCAACCCTAACCCCCAACCCCACCCCCACCCCCATCCCCATCCCTAACCCCATCCCCATCCCCAACCCCAACCCCCCCCATCCCCATCCCCAACCTCAACCCCAACCCTAACCCTAAAACTTAAACCTTAAACCTAAAACCTAAACCTAAATCTAAAGGTCCTAAACCTAAACCATAAACCTAATTCGTAACACTAACCTTAAACCTAAACCATAACACTAACCCTAAACTTAACCCTAAACCTAACCCCAACCCCAACCCCATCTTCATACCCATCCCCAACCCTACCCCCAACCCCACCCCCACCCCCAACCCCACCCAACCCTAAATCCTAAACTTTAAACCTAAACCTAAACCTAAACCTAAACCATACACCATAACACTAAACCTAAACCATAAACCTAATTTGGTTCCTTTTTGTTTTATATAAAATTCATTAACCTTTAAGTTAATTCGTTATTGTATAAATATACTTGGCAGGTTTGTAGGTGCATACCCTACGCCCGACAAATGGATTGGGGAGTATTGGAGGCGTCGAGTACTTCGTGAGATTTGGCCATCGTTTAAAAAGTTGCCCAACGAGGAGAAGGACAATATTTGGAAGGCCTTCAAGGTAATGTCTTAATATTTTTTTATTTTTATTAAATGTTAGTTTGTAATTAAAATGTTATAATTCTATTTTTATATTGTAGATGAAATATACATGGGAGGAGGTCTATGAGGAGGCCACGATGCGTATGGTACGTATGCTAGTTTAAATTTAGTGTATTAATGTTTAAACATCGATTTATGTACGTTTGTTAGCTGGGTAGCCATGTTGATGCTATGAAATCCATGGTTGTAGTTTAATTGACTTTGAAACCAAAAAAGATAATTGTATGTACGTTTGGGGGTGTTAGTGTAAATAGTAAGAAATAAAAGGGTGTTAGTGTAAATTTAGTGTATTAATGCTTAAACTTCGATTTATATACGTTTGTTAGCTAGGTAGCCATGTTGATGTTATGAAATCCATGGTTTTAGTTTAATCGACTTTGAATGAAAAGAAGATCACTATATGTATGTTGGGGGGTGTTAGTGTAAATTTAATGTATTAATGCTTAAACATCAATTTATGTACGTTTGTTAGCTGGGTAGCCATGTTGATGCTATGAAATCCATGGTTGTAGTTTAATTGATTTGAAACAAAAAAAAATAACTGTATGTACGTTGAGGGGTGTTAGTGTAAATGATAAGAAATAAAGGGGTGTTAGTGTAAATTTAATGTATTAATGCTTAAACATCAATTTATGTACGTTTGTTAGCTGGGTAGCCATGTTGATGCTATGAAATCCATGGTTGTAGTTTAATTGATTTGAAACAAATAAAAAATAACTGTATGTACGTTGAGGGGTGTTAGTGTAAATGGTAAGAAATAAAGGGGTGTTAGTGTAAATTTAGTGTATTAATGCTTAAACATCGATTTATGTACGTTTGTTAGCTAGGTAGCCATGTTGATGCTATGAAATCCATGGTTGTAGTTTAATTGACTTTGAAACCAAAAAAGATAATTGTATGTACGTTGAGGGGTGTTAGTGTAAATGGTAAGAATTAAAGGGGTGTTAGTATAAATTTAGTGTATTAATGCTTAAATATCGGTTTATGTACGTTTGTTAGCTGGGTAGCCATGTTGATGCTATGAAATCCATGGTTTTAGTTTACTTGACTTTGAAACCGAACAACATAAATGTATGTACGTTTAGGGGGGTGTTGGTGTAAATTTAGTGTTAATGTTTAAACATCAATTTATGTACGTTTGTTAGCTAGGTAGCCATGTTGATGCTATGAAATCTATGGTTGTAGTTTAATTGACTTTGAAACCAAAAAAGATAACTGTATGTACGTTTAGGGGGGGTGTTAGTGTAAATGGTAAGAAACAAAGGGGGTGTTAGTGTAAATCTAGTGTATTAATGTTTAAATATCGATTTGTGTACGCTTGTTAGCTGGGTAACCATGTTGATGCTATGAAATCCATGGTTTTAGTTTACTTGACTTTAAAATCGAACAACATAAATGTATGTACGTTGGGGGACTTTGAAACCGAACGTGCTTACATTCAAGCAACATTCATTCCATTTCTTCTCTTTTCATTTCTCTAGTTTAATACTCATATTGGGGGTGGGGGAAATAGGGTAGGACCCTTTTTGTTATTATTATTAACTAATTGATTTTGGATAACTTGTACATGTTTAGGTTCATCCAGCAAAAAAAGCAAAGAAATGATGATTATGCCATAAATGTATTCCTATGGTAAGCTTCTAAAGCTTCTTGTTTGATCATATGAAAACAATGACTTGATTTTTCTTCTAAAGATGAAGTTTTTCTTGATCCTCATGTCGTAGGATTTTTTTAATTTTATTTTTAGGTTTTTTATTAGATATGGTTTACATAAATTGGTACAAGTTTAAATTTCCAAGTTAACTCTAGAAACAAGTTTTTGGTATTAATTGTTATATATAATTTACATGGATTGTTGTAATAACATTTACAGTTTGATATTTTAAAATTGGTTTTATATTATTGTTTATTTTGTATCTTCAGTTTTGTATTAATTGTTATATTAGCAGGTACAACAATTTATAATAATAGTATTTTTGGGGGTTTTTTAAATTTTTTTACATTATTAGCGACGAAATTTTCCGTCGCTGAAATTCCATTTTAATTAATTTTTAAAAGCCTTTAGCGACGGAATTTTCCGTCGCTGAAATTCAAATTTAATTAATTTTTCAAAGCCTTTAGCGACGGAATTTTCCGTCGCTAAAATTCAAATTTAATTAATTTTTAAACGCCTTTAGCGACAGAATTTTTCGTCGCTGAAATTCAATTTTAATTAATTTTTAAACGCCTTTAGCGACGGAAATTTTCGTCGCTGAAATTCAATTTTAATTAATTTGAAGTGAATTCGCCACCTCTATCGGTTCGTAAACAACCAACCGAAGAACCTGCTTCTTTCTAAACTAAACTCTTGAACCTTTTAAATATATTAAGAGCTTCTGATTTTTTGAAATGAAATAAGCCCAACACTTTCTAGTAAAATCATCAATGAAAGTGATTAGATACCTCTTTCCATTGTTGGATTCTGGGTTCACAGGTTCACTAATATATGAATGAATGAGTTGTAGTTTGCGCAAGGATCTCCAGTGACTTTTCTTTGGAATGTTGTCCCTATGCTGCTTCCTGGCTATGCTATCAGTACACACCTTTGTAAGAACTTTAATTTGTGGGAGCCCGTCAACCATCTTCTTGTAATAAAACTTTCTTAAGCCCTTGAAACTGAGATGAGCATACCTGCTCTGCCATAGTTGTGTTTCATTCTCTTCACTAGTTTTAAAGCAAGCTACTGGTTCCTTTGGAGGTATTGTTGTATGCATAACAAACATTCTGTTTGTGGTCATGTTTGTCTCCATAATGAGGCCTCTAGTTGGATGAAATAATTTGCACGCACTATTTTGAATAAGTATTGCTAGACCTTTCTCTTGTAATTTCCCCATATGCTTAACAAATTATTTTTCAGCTCTGGGATGTAGTAAACACCACCAATTTTGTGCACCACTCCAGCTATATTCAACTTCAGACATCCTTTCCCCACTACTACCATTCTTGAATTGTTTCCTAGTCTCACTGAGTGTCTGAATCCTTCGTCTGATTCTGTGAACCACAATTTATTTCCACTCATATGATTGCTTCAACCCGAGTCTAAAAACCATACCACTTCGTTGGTTTGTGAAGTTCCACGTTTGCCATGAACAACATTTCATCTTCTTTATCTAGCTCTGCATAATTAGCTGCCTTTTCCCAACTAGGACATTCGTAAGAAAAATGTGCTAGTTTATGACATCGAAAGCACTCAATAATGGCTTTGTTGAAAGGTTGTCTTCCTCGGCCTCTACCTTTGCCTCTGAAGCCTCCACGACCTCTACTTTTGCCTCCAAATCTATTACCTCCTTTGCTTCATAATTCTCTCCGCTGGTGACCTTGAGAACTTGCTCCTCCTCTTTATGCCCCTTCATTCTTTGCTCATGCACAAGCAAGCTGCTCTGGAGTTCATCATTGCTCATTTCAGCAAGATTATTTGATTCCTCGATAGAGCATACGACATAATCAAAATTTGTCATCATGGATCTCAAAATCTCTTCAATGACAACAATTTGCTCCATATATTCACCATGAGATTTCATCTTGTTGACAACAGTCAGCGTTCTACCAAAATAATCATCAATACTCTCCCCTTCTTTCATTCCAAGAAGCTCAAATTCTCTCTGAAGCGCTTGTAAATGAGCATGTTTCACCTTAGTAGAACCTTGGTCTTTCTGATGCATAGAATCCCATATTCCTTTTGTATAATATTTGTTTAAGATCGTCTACAAAATGGTACGATCAATGACTTGGAAGAGGTAATTTTTGGCTTTAAAATTTTTCAGCTTCATGTCTTCCATGGCCTTTCTCTGTGCCTCAGTCTGTTCTGCTCCAGTTGGAACTTCGGGAATTCATGTCTCAATCAGGCTCCAATACTCTTTGGATCGTAGGAAATTTTCCATCAACATAGCCCAATGGTCATAGTGACCATCAAACCTGGGAATAGCTGGTTCGACATAATTTCCTTCAGGCCTTCAATTTCAATTTCACCTTCTTCCCTCTCTCTCTCTCTGTGCAAGAACACTACAGGTTCTTATACTTTCTCGATCAGGCCCCTATGGTGGAGCTCTGATACCACTTGTTGAAGAAAAGAATTTTATGAACTAAGTAACTCTTAGAATAGTTCACTGCTTTAATTAATGAAAGCTAACTTATAAATACTAAGCCTTTACAGCTGAAAAACAGAGAAAAAAGCCATCCACGTTTATCACTCCTACAAACGTGGTTTAGAGAACAAAGACTAATTCAACCTAATCTCTTACTCCTAAAGACTAGTACATTATTAACAAAAAGTAATAACAAATTAAAATATCAAACAAAACAACTCCAATTGTGATTCCAAGATGATAATTTTTTTAAAAATAATACTCCCTCAATTATTAAATAATCGTTTTGTTTGACTCATATTAAGAAAAAACTATGTCAATCTATTACTTTATTTGTCCCAAATAAATAACATTTTAGCAATACAAAATTGTCCTAAAATAAATGATGTTTTAGGATTTTAAGACAAATTTATCCACATTTTACCAAAATTTCCCACATTGATTACTCTCTAATTAAACGTTGTATTGAGCATTCTTTAATGCATTAAGAATATGAAAAGTTTTTTTTATAAAAAAAAGAAGAAGTGTAGATTAGTTTTTATATAGATTTCTTTAATCAGTGTACAAATTTTTAAAATTCGTTTATTTTGGGACGGAGGGAGTATAATATTAGTATAGCACGTAGTTTCTTTAAACCTTAGTACATCTAGCCATAATTTTAAAAAAAGTACGAGTAAATTAGTAAAAATATTTTTCATAAATGAAAATTTTACAAATAAAGATAGTTTTTTCTGAAAGGAATAAAAAAAAAAGAAAACAAGATAGTTTATTTAGAAAGGGTGAGTAATGAATGTGCAGCATGATTTTACAAGTTAAAAAGAATTTATGTCCTATATATTTGTCGGTTTCATTAATTGAAACTTGAAAAATAAAATGGAGAAATTCGTGCCGGTCTCTTTTAGTGAAATTATAAACGCTAAAGTCTAAGATATTTTTATTGAACCGCTAAAGTACACTTTTTGGAAGAAAAAAAATGATGAATATACATTTAATAAACCAAAAACACACGCACAAAATCCTTCATCCAAAATTGTTCATCGTAATGCACAAAATTGGGCATCACAATGCACAAAATTGAACATCACAATGCATAAATTGAAGTCTGCCACAAAATATGCCTAAAATTGGCATCACAATGCACAAAAGTGGGCATCACAATGCATAAATTGAAGTCTACCACCAAATGTCTAAAATTGGGCATTGCAATGCATAAATTGAAATCTCCCACCAAATATGTCTAAAATTGGGCATCACAATGCATAAATTGAAGTTTGCTATCAAATATATTGCGATATAAAAATTATGGACAACTTAAGAAGATAAATAGTTAATAAGGAAATATATGTATTGTCAAATACTAAGTGAATTACAAAACAATAGAGATAATGAACTACAACAAAGAATAATTGTGGATTACAAACCAATACATATTTATTCCCAAATTTTTCTTGGTTCTTGTTCTTTTTTCTTTTTTGCCCAGAATATGGAGTTTTTTTCCTTTCACCTTGCTAGCATTCCTTCATACTTCCTCGTTTAACAGAGAGCCAAATCTAGAAATTTCCTCATTTGTATCCAATGATGCATCAATTAAGAACTATGATGCACCAATTAGGAATTTAGATGCATCAATTTTGAACCAAATATAAAAATGGTGTGGCACCCCCACCCGGATTTCAATGCGAAACCCCAAGTCGGACCGCCCAAATAAACACAAATACAAGCATGCGCAAGTAGGATTATAAAATTCATGTAGCGCAACATCGCATACGAATAACAACTCGGCTACACTTGGCCGGAAATAACTTAAAATAAACAAGTCATCGGCGCGTTACGGTAGGAACCCAACAACTACTCCTACAAATTTAACACATGCATATAATATAACCTCAACGGCCACAACATGCCGGAGACAACACAACTATAATATCATAAAAGAGTGTTAAGCGGAAGTAATTGTAGTGAACCATTACTATATAAACAAGCTCGACACATAAGTCGGCATACAAAAGATTATAAGTATCAAGTAGTTAAGTTATTCTACAACAACAAAATCCCAAGACAAGTCTAAATGACTTGCTTCCCAACGTCCTTGCCAAAATAGAAGACTAGCTACAAAACCCAAAAGAACAACCTTCTAGCTCGCAAGCAACCAAACACGGGTATGGCGAATCTAGCGCGAACCGTCTCCTTGGCTCGGATCTAAGGAAAACAAAACAAACAAATAGGGTAAGTCATAAAGACTTAGTAAGTTACCAAAAATGCATGTTCATGTTATAGCATGGCATTTATCACAATTATGGTGTACATGATCATCATATAGCACTTAGCACATTGTTCACGTAAGTGCGTAAAATAAATCATACAAGTAGGATATGATATAGTCACGGCCGTAGCTCACGCAATAAACTTCTTGGTTCGTGCCATCGATGTTTTGTGAATTCATCGACTTGTATCGAGAACCTACTCGATTTAATTAGCAAGCCAATGGTGCACGTATTGATACGGCAAAGGGGCTACTTCCCCATTGCGGCCAACAATGGAGGTGTGTGTGAGGTCCCAGGTGCGGCGATCCATAGCGAGCACGAATCTCACAATTCGTGAAGGCGATGCATCGTCCCACCCTGACGTAATAAACAAACCAAATAATGCCAGCTGGACTCAATGTGATGCACAAGTAGATATTTACTCGTCATAAACAAAATATGGATCGAATTCAACAAAAGCGAACTCATCCGACCAAGTAGGTTATTGTTCTCTACAAAAACACATCAAAGCAATTAATTGCTCAAAACCAATCATTCATAACAACTTGTTGTAAACAATTAAGCTAAGCTCATATTTTAGTAAATCCAATCAAAAGGTGTCCAAACTTCGTAGGGATTGAAATTAATGTTCAACATGTTCAAATCTTCCCTAGAGTCGACTCCGTTGAGTCTTTACTATAAATTCCCAATTTTGGAGAAATTGAAGCTATGTGCTTCATAACCCAACCTAAGCCATTTCTAAGTTCATCTAGGTCATAAATTCACCAAGGCATTGCAATGTGATTCATATTCATCATAGGTTCCAATATTGAGGATAAAACACATAACAACTTCACAACATATCATGTAGGCTTAAATTAGGGCATTCTCATATAGCAACATTTCCATCAACATATGTAATACATGTTTCTAACATGTTCAAAACCTTAAATAGACAAGATGAAAGAGTATTATAAACTTTGATAGGCAAGAAATCATCCTATACATGCTTCTAACAAGCTCATTCTTTCAAATCACAAGATGAAGGCATAAGAAGCAATTATGTGTCCTCATTGACCTCATACACCATAAGCTTTGTTTCCTTAGGGTCAATGAGAACTAAAACAAAGAAGAAGAGAAGTAACTTACCTACAAACCCCAATCAAGAAAGAAAAACGTGAAAGTAACCGGTTGGAAGAAATCTACTCGTCGTGCTCTTCGCGTCTACAGCTAGGGCTTGAGCAATGGAAGAAGGAATGAAGGAGGACCAAGAAGAATGCTTCAAGAATCCATGGAAACCCTCAAGAACTCTCTCTCCCACGTTTTTGAAAGAGCTTCCAGCAAATGACGAGTCCCCCGGTTGAGTTGTGGTGTTAGAGAAGTCAAATGTCTAGTGGGACAAGTGTCACAACCATGTGGTCCCTTTAATCTGATTTTGGCTTGTTTAATCCACTTAATCACTCACTAATCCACTCTTAAAATATGTTAATGATGTTAGGGTATAAGTAATGAGGGTTAGGGAGGTTTAGGTGGGGTTTAGAAAGAGTTTTGGGTAGGGGTCGAGTAAGGTCGGCGTAATCGGCCGTCGATGCAAAGAAAACCTCTTTTTCCGGAAATCGTCTTTGTTCGGTTGTGGAGGCCGAACATCCTTCATAATGTTCGGTTGTTGTGGCCGAACAATGCCCAAAATGTTCGGTTGGTAGGTTGGAACACTTCCTCAGGCCAAACGGTAGGTCAAACAGGTTCAGATTTGCACGTATAACGCGTATAAGGCATAAACAACTCAAAGAAGCAATGGAATGAGTACCAATGGTCTTAAAACAATGATAAAAATGTAAAACAATGATAAAAAAGTCTCTCAAAGTCTTGTCTAAGTCTAAAAGATCAAAGCCCGAGCAAGGACAAGCCAAACTAGAGCATACAAGGCAATAGGCGTTCGATACGACAATTATGGCTCGATCAAGGAATGCAATTAAATCAAACATGTTAGGGATACTACTAGCATGTTAAATACACTTTCTAATCATGTTAAACAAGTATAGAGGATAAGTTATACAAGTAGGTTTCGGGTTCTAACGAGGCAAGCACACAATGCTCATGCAAGAATTCCGGGGTGTTACATTCTCCCCTCCATAAGGAATTTAGTCCCTAAATTCTTACCAAGTCCATTAAACAAATGTGGATGCTTCTCTCGCAAGATCTCCGCCTTTCCCAAGTCGCTTCCTCAATGTTGTGATTCCTCCAGAGGACTTTAACTAAGGGAATTTTCTTGGTTCGTAGCACTTGCTCTTTGGTATCCAAAATCTTCACGGGCTTTTCAACATAGGACATATCCGACTCAAATGTTATCTCCTCATATTCGAGTACATAGGATTCATCCCTCATATACTTTCGCAACATAGAAACATGGAAGACATTATGAATCTCCGAAAGTGAAGGCGGCAATGCAATTCGATACGCTAAGGACCCAACCCTCTCAAGAATCTCGAACGGGCCAATGTATCTCGGTGTAAGCTTCCCTTTCTTGCCAAATCTCTTTGTACCCCTTCTTGGTGACACCTTCAAGAATACGTAGTCTCCTATTTGGAACTCAAGATCCCTTCTACGATTATCCGTGTAACTCTTTTGTCGACTTTGAGCGGTGCGTAGTCTATCTCTAATCAACTTCACGCTCTCAACTGACTGTTGCACTAATTCGGAACCCCAAAGTTTCGCCTCTCCAACTTCGTCCCAACAAATTGGTGATCTACACTTACGCCCATACAATGCTTCATACGGCGCCATCTTAATGCTCTTTTGATAGCTATTATTATACGCAAACTCCGCCAAGGGTAAATGAGAATCCCAACTTCCTTTAAAATCCACGGCACAAGCTCGAAGCATGTCCTCCAAAATCTGAATCAACCGCTCAGACTGACCATCCGTTTGAGGATGAAAAGCTGTACTGAAGTCTAATCTGGTCCCCAAAGCTTCTTGCAACGATTGCCAAAATCTGGATGTGAACCTCGGATCTCTATCGGACACAATACTCACGGGTACGCCATGAAGTCTCACGATCTCCTGAATGTATAAGGCTGCCAACTGAGTCAATGAATAAGTGATCGCAATCGGAATGAAGTGTGCAGACTTAGTCAATTTGTCAATTATGACCCAAACTGTATTAAACCCTCTCAGCGTCAAGTCACAAAATCCATGGTAATGAACTCCCATTTCCACTCGGGGATCTCAGTGGTTGTAGAAATCCCTTGAGGCCTTTTGATGTTCTTAACCTGTTGACAAGTCAAACACTTCGATACATACTCCGCAATTTCCCTCTTCATGCCTTTCCACCAAAATTGTCGTTTCAAATCCAAGTACATCTTCGTGCTCCCCGGGTGAATGGTGTATCTCGTTTTATGAGCCTCATCAAGAACTTGCCTCTTCAATTCATTATTAGCAGGGACACAAATCCTTCCTCGAAATGTCAAAGTACCCTCGCTATTAATCACAAAATCAGGTGATAAATTCTCAGCCAACCCATCCATAATTTTCTTCAACTCCGGATCATTCCCTTGCGCTTCTTTAATCTTCCCAAATAAAACTGGCGTAGCACGAACATTTGCAAAAATCACACCTCTATCATAAATGCTAGGACCCCAATCTCGCAAATCTTCCAACATCTTCCATTCTCTAACCATCATACAAGACATGTGAACTTTCCTACTCAAGGCATCCGCTACCACATTTGCCTTCCCCGGATGATACAAGATAGTACAATCATGATCCTTTAATTTCTCCATCCATCTTCTTTGCCTCATGTTCAACTCCTTTTGAGAAAACAAATACTTCAAACTTTTGTGGTCGGTGAAAATCTCAAACTTAGCCCCATACAAGTAATGCTTCCATTTATGCAACGCAAAAATAATCGCAGCCAACTCCAAATCGTGCGTTGGATAATTCTGCTCATGAGTAGACAACTTCCTCGACGCATAGGCGATAACTCTACCATTTTGCATCAACACACATCCCAAACCTTCCTTAGAAGCGTCGCTATAAATCACAAAATTATCTCCTCCAATAGGCAAGGCTAAAATAGGTGCCGACGTCAACCGCTTCTTAAGCTCTTGGAAACTAGCCTCACATTTCTCGCTCCAAACAAATGGTGTATTCTTTTGTGTCAATCTAGTCATAGGAGTCACAATTCGAGAAAATCCCTCAATAAATCTCCGGTAATAACCCGCTAGACCCAAGAAACTCCGAACCTCAGTAACTGAACTAGGCCTCTTCCAATTCATCACCGCTTCAACCTTGGAAGGATCAACGGCTATCCCGGCGTTAGAAACGATATGCCCCAAAAATGATACTTCTTCAAGCCAAAAAGCACATTTACTAAACTTCGCATAAAGCTGTTTCTCCCGAAGAATAGACAAGACAATCCTCAAGTGTTTCTCATGCTCCTCCCGAGATTTCGAATACACTAAGATGTCATCAATAAAGACTACCACGAAACAATCAAGATAGCTATGAAAGACACGATTCATCAAGTCCATAAACACCGCTGGTGCATTCGTCAACCCAAACGGCATCACTACAAATTCAAAGTGCCCATATCTAGTGCGAAAAGCCGTCTTTGGAATGTCTTCCTCTCTAACCTTCAATTGATAGTAACCCCATCTCAAATCAAGATTAGAATACACAATCGACCCTTGCAATTGGTCAAAAAGATCATCAATGTGGGGTAGTGGGTATTTATTCTTAATAGTCACCTTATTCAATTCCCGATAATCTATGCATAACCGCAAACTTCCATCTTTCTTCCTCACAAATAAGACTGGTGCTCCCCAAGGCGACACACTCGGTTTAATAAAGCCAATCTCCAAGAGTTCTTGCAACTGAATTTTCAACTCTTTAAGCTCCGCGGGTGCCATCCTATACGGTGCCTTAGAAATCGGTGAAGTCCCCGGAATAAGCTCAATACAAAATTCTATCTCTCTATCGGGTGGCATAGCATGGTCGGTAGAGAATACATCGGGAAACTCACATACTACCGGAACCTCTTCTAATTTCGGTGAAGACTTCTTCTTATCAACAACGCATGCAAGATAGCCCGTACACCCTTGTGACAATAACTTTCTAGCCCTTAGAGCAGAAATGAAATGCAAGCCAATCGATGTATGATCACCCACAAATGTAAACTCGAGCACACCCTAAGATAGAAAAAGTAACCCGCTTTTTATGGCGGTCAACTAAAGCATGATAAGCACATAACCAGTCCATTCCGAGAATCACATCAAAATCACGTATAGGTAGAACTACCAAGTCCCATGCAAAGTGTGGTCACCCACCAATACATCACAAGATTTAAACACTTGATGCGAGCATAAATTCCCCGGCGGGGTAGACACTTCAAGCAAATATGGCAAAGGTTGAGCAAAGACACATAAATTCTCAACAAAGTGCGAAGCAACATAAGAATGCGAAGATCCGGATCTATGAGAACTCGAGCCTTATGATCAAATATAGAAAGAGTACCTCCTATCACCTGCGTAGACTCCTAACCTCGCTACGATCCAATAAGAACACACGACCTTGCACTTTAGGTCTACCATCCCCATCTCTCTTAGCCCCAGACTGCTGACCGGCGCTACCCGATTGATTAGCCTTAAGCTTTGGACAATCTTTCTCCATGTGAGTCCCGTCACCACAATAGTAACACTTCCCAGTTTTTCCCCAACACCTATCAACAGTGTGTCCAGGCTTCTGACAGAATGAACAAATCATAGTCTCGTTACGTGATCCTTTGCCGCCCGAGTAGAAGAAGTGTTATTGCCTCCTTCTTCGTGGCCTACTTTGGCCTCCACCTCTCCTATCTATCGCGTTGCCTTGATATCCCCTCCTCGTTACCTGAATTATTTCCTTGATTAGCGTTCGAGCATCCGTGCATTACCAAATTACTCTTGCTTCGTGCTCCTCAATATCCTCGCTCCACCTCATAAGCTCTATCAATCCGCACTCAGATAATCGGTGAGCTTAAGTGCTAGAATTTGCTTCCTAAATTCAATCCTCAACCCCTTAACAAACTTATGTGTCCTTCGTGCTTCCGTAGGAATCAAATATGTATAATAACGGCTCAACTCTCGGTGAACTTCGAGAATACTCCGCTGATCATGCTACCTCGCTCAAGATTATAAAATTCTTTCTCCCTTTGGTTGCGAACCACATCCCAGGCACATACTCATTTTTAAACTCCCTTTGAAAATTAGCCCAAGTGATTGGAACTTGTTGCATCTCCCAACTTTCCTTCAACACATTCCACCAATGCTCGGCTCCGCTTTAAACTTGAATGTCGCCAACATGACTCTCTCTTCATCGGTACACCCCAACATAGATAGTATCTTGATCATCTCTTCCATCCATAACTCAGCCTCCCTAGGTTTCGGCTCCCCAAGAAATGCACTAGGTTTCAACTTAAGGAATTTCTCTAAAAGAGTGGTGTCATTCCTCGGTCTCGGTGGTGGTACAACTTCCTCCCCGTCGAGGTGGTGGTGGTGCTCCCTCGGCTTGACCTCACGGCTGCCCCCGCCACGCTAGAAAGCCATCAATCTACGGTGTAACTCGCCATATCTGGACCAGCGGATTACGTGGCGGTGGTACCTCGGCCTCGCTGGCCTCGAGGACCTCTCTGGGCCTACCTCACTACCACGGCCATTGCCATCCCTAGGATTCTCCATCGAACCCCTACAAGAATTCACTCGGCGTTAGAATCAACACACAAATAACCAACCCACCTAGGCCATGGAACCTATCACGGCCGGCACCTATAGCTCGATACCAGCTGGCAATGGCACCAGGAATTCGGATTTCAATCACGAAATCCCAAGTCGGACCGCCCAAATAAACACAAATACAAGCATAAGCTAAGTAGGATTATAAAATTCATGTGGCGCAACATCGCATACTGAATAACGGCTCGGCTACACTTGGCGGAAATAACTTAAAATAAACAAGTCATCGGCGGACGTTATAGGAACAACAACTGCTCTCTACAAATTTAATACATGCATATAATATAACCTCAACGGCCACAACATGCCGGAGACAACACAACTATAATATCATAAAAGAGTGTTAAGCGGAAGTAATTGTAGTGAACCATTACTATATAAACAAACTCGACATAAGTCGGCATACAAAAGATTATAAGTATCAAGTAGTTAAGTTATTCTACAACAACAAAATCCCAAGACAAGTCTAAATGACTTGCTTCCCAACGTCCTTGCCAAAATAGAAGACTAGCTACAAAACCCAAAAGAACAACCTTCTAGCGCTCGCTAAGCAACCAAACACGGGTATGGCGAATCTAGCGCGAACCGTCTCCCCTTGGCTCGGATCTAAGGAAAACAAAACAAACAAATAGGGTAAGTCATAAAGACTTAGTAAGTTACCAAAATGCATGTTCATGTTATAGCATGGCATTTATCACAATTATGGTGTACATGATCATCATACTTGTGAATTCATCAGAGCTTGTATCGAGTGCTTTACTCGATTTAATTAGCAATCATGGCGCACGTGTTAATCTGACAGAGCCTACTATTTCGATTAAACCCAACAATGGAGGTGTGTGAGGTCAGGTGCGTCTGACCAAGTGAAGGCGTGCGTCCTACAGCGTATCGCTCACCTTAAATAATGCCAAATAATGGACTCAATGTGATCACAAGTAGATATTTACTCGTCATAAACAAAATGGATTGAATTCGACGAAGCGAACTCATCAGCAAAGTAGGTTATTGTTCTCTACAAAAAACACATCAAGCAATTAATTGCTCAAAACCAATCATCATAACAACTTGTTGCAAACAATTAAGCTAAGCTCATATTTGAGTAAACCCAATCAAGCGGTGTCAAACTTGGTAGGGATTGAAATTAATGTTCAACATGTTCGAATCTTCCCTAGAGTCGACTAGTTTAGTCTTTACTATAAATTCCCAATTTTGGAGAAATTGAAGCTATGTGCTTCATAACCCAACCTAAGCCATTTCTAAGTTCATCTAGGTCATAAATTCACCAAGGCATTGCAATGTGATTCATATTCATCATAGGTTCAATATTGAGGATAAAACACATAACAACTTCACAACATATCATGTGAGGCTTAAATTAGGGCATTCTCATATAGCAACATTTCCATCAACATATGTAATACATGTTTCTAACATGTTCAAAACCTTAAATAGACAAGATGAAAGAGATATAAACTTTGATTAGGCAAGAAGTCATCCTATACATGCTTCAACAAGCTCAAATTCTTAAAATCACAAGATGAAGGCATAAAGCAATTATGTGTCCTCATTGACCTCATACATCATAAGCTTTGTTTCCTTAGGGTCAATGAGAACTAAAACAAAGAAGAAAGAGAGTAACTTACCTACAAACCCCAATCGAAGAAAAGGAAGAAAGTAACAGGTTGGAAGAATCTCTACTTGTGCTCTTCGCGTCTCAACTGGGGCTTGAGCAATGGAAGAAGGAATGAAGGAGGCCAAGAAGAATGCTTCAAGATAGCAAACCCTCAAGAACTCTCTCTCCACGTTTTTTGAAGAGCTTCCATCAAATGGCGAGTCCCCAGGTTGAGTTGTGGTGTTAGAGAAGTCAAATGTCTAGTGGGACAGTGTCACAACCATGTGGTCCTTTGTCTGATTTTGGCTTGTTTAATCCCTTAATCACTCACTAATCCACTCTTAAAATATGTTAATGATGTTAGGGTATAAGTAATGAGGGTTAGGGAGGTTTAGGTGGGGTTTAGAAAGAGTTTTGGTAGGGGTCGAGTAAGATGGAAGTGGCCCAGTCGATCTGAGAAACCTCGTTTTTCGGAAATCGTCTTTGTTCGGTTGTGGAGGCCGAACATCCTTCATAATGTTAGGTTGTTGTGGCGAACAATGCCCAAAATGTTCGGTTGGTAGGTTGGAACACTTCCTCGGGCA
>JABEVN020001983.1:0-22926 GCA_013146195.2 Codonopsis lanceolata | reverse complement strand
TGAATCGATTTTGACCACTATGTGACGGTTGATCCAAAAGCGGCATGAAGGGCACCTATTTTATTACTTTGCAGGAGTCTCCTCGAAATCTTCCGGCAAACCTCGATCCTCTGGCTCAACATTATTTTCATTTGTTATATTCACGGCCAAGAAGATTTCACTTACCAAGATAGAGATAGGTTATTACAACCCATCCCTCCCATCATTTCCCAACTCTTCGCATGGCCCTTTACTTATCTTTTGTTCGCATAGCAAAATATAAAGAAAGAAAGAAAAGGTAAAAAAAATTCATGCATGTGTCTACGCTCTGCAGGGGCCAGGATGATCATCCCTTGGATATGGAGCCATGGAAGAACTTGGACCTTTTCAAGTCAACAGTGAAGGAGAGACTACCGAAATGACTATGCATGGAACAACGGTGAGCACAATCACCCACTCCTTCCAGATTAAACACAAAACTACTCATCTAAAACCCCCATAAATTGGCGGTGGCCAAGTATGCTTCTTGGAGTCCCCCGAAGTGGGCTTTTCATATTTAAATGTATCATCGATTACATAACTCCAATAGCGCACATCTATAGACTTATACTTTAAATGTGAACCGGTTAGAAAGATTTCCTCATACAAAACCCCAAGAATTTTTTTATAACAGAAAAGAGCTATTGTGGGTCCCAACGGGCACAATAATAAGCTAGAAGGGGGGGGGGTTGAATAGCTTATTATGCACTTAAAAACTTTTAAGTAAGTTCTTTGAAAGGTACTTTCAATCTATTGAAAAGATTGAAGTGCGAAGTGTTTCAATGAAATGAAGGTTCAAATTGTAGTCCGCCGATAAGGACTAGGTAGACCTTAACAAGTTACTTAAGTTTGATGTAAAGGGTAAAGATAAATAATGTAATAAGCAGTTAAATAAGCAGACAAGCAGAAAAGGAATTAACACAAGTATTTTAGGATGGTTCACACTATAAAGAGTGCTAAGTCCACCACCAAGGCAGTCAACCTTGGATTTAAATAGTGCACTATGTTTTCCACTAGATCTATTACAAAGAATATTCCCAATGGATCGTGTACAAAATATTAACTTGTGTTTGGGGTTAAGGAATTAAATATACGTGAAAAGAATATTTAATTAGTGCGAAAGAATAGCTATTGAATGAAAACAACAAGAAGTAAAATAATAAATGTTGATGCACAGCTTCTTCTTGTTGACGGGGACTTCTGGATCTGTTGAGGATCTCTTGAATACACTGAGTAATAAGATTTAGAGTTGTTGTATATTTTCAGAGCAATTCCTCAAGTGTCAAGTGTTTCTTCAGTCTTTAATGGCAGCATTTATAGCAGGTGCATTCTGGAGATCCGTTGGAGAAGACGAAGACTTAATAGCTCTATTAGGTTGAATGCATTAAATGCATGGGGCTGTCAATCAAGAATTTCGTCTTCACAGATATCGGGCAGGGAATGAGTACTAAGATCTTTTTGCAGAGACTAGAGTTGGGCAATCTGGATGTCAGATCTGTGAGAGTTGGTACAGAGCGGTAGGTGACGATCTGCTTTTCGCTTTCACCTTTGTTCGGAATGTGAAAAGTCTTCATGCTTTTCGGAGAAAGTCGCTTTCGGCCAGTGCGAGATGTCAGGGAATGTCTCAATTTAAATTCAAACTGATAAGGATAAATTTAAATTGATCCATTAAGATTTGCTTGATTGGACACGTCATGATTTGACCGAGTGTGAACAAGGTCTGCCATTTGTATGTTGAAGCAGGTCTTTCGGTGAAGCTTTGAAGAGGTCTTCCGCTGAACCTGTTAAAGTCCTATAAAAGCTATACTTGGCAAAGTTCTATACACAGTTGCCACGCTAATCGATACGCAGCCCAATTAGCCACTGATGTATAAAACTAGTGTAATGTATGAGCAGATATAAATCTAAATACAATAAGTATCAACAATCTCCTCCTATTTATATCTGGTCATCATTACTACAAATGAGGGCTATAGCTGACTATGTGATAGATAATAGCATGTCTAAGAGTTTTATTCATTTAATAACGGAAGACATGCCTCTATCAAACAGTAGAGCACCTCAAGTGTAAAGAATAATCTAAGTGCATAGAAAGATAATGAAATCATAGAACAGCACACAGGTTAGTAGCAATCAGTTTAAATAAATTTAAACAGAGTGTTTAAATTCTAAGCAGATATAGAAGATGGAATAACAAGAACTTAAACACAAGACAATTTTTGAAAAACAAATGATCTTCTGTATTATAAACGAGGAGTTTAGTGTTACAAAGTTTTTCAAAAGATAAGATAAATACAAAGGTTAAGGGAAAAAATAGATACACATTTTACCACGGTCGTTTCCTTTTTCCTTTGTCTGCAGCATCTTTCTCTCTACTCTGTCTCTCTAGCTCTTTTATTCTTCGTACGTACTCGTCATCGGCATCTGTGGGAGGTCTGGTGGAACGAGAGCGGTAGTCGAGTTCTTCACGAAGACGATTGTTCTCTTCCATCAGCATTCGGTTGATAGACTTCATTTGCTTCTCCTCCGTGATGGCCAGATCACGATCACGATGAACATTCATGACGTTGTGAGCAGAGTTGCGAGCTAAGTTGTTGAGCTCTAGGATAGGAGGGCGGCTGTTGCCGAGATATAGTGTGATGGCATGGAAGAGCTCGTAGAAGAGGGATGAGCAGAGCCGGACACATTCGTCACGTTGAGCTTCGACATTGATCTTGACGTCTGTGAACTCGTGTCTCATCTGTCCAAAACGGGTCCATACATCTTCTTGAAACTGCCGAAGAAGAGCATCAGTCCGGTCGTTGGCTTTGGACGCGGCAGTGGCGATTTTAGTGGTAGCGGTAGTAATACTTGTAAGTTCGCCTAGCCGTTCATAAATAGCGTCCAGCCTTGACAAAATTTCAGCATTGGCCGGCAGAGAGGAAGATGGTTCTTGGCCAATGTGAATATGAGCGGTACCGGTAGAGGAAGTGGCTTCAGGAGACACTGGCCGGAAGAGGAGATGGTTTGAGGAGGTGAGGTAGGAGGTGTTGGTGGAGAGTCTAACTCAATGTCAGTGTCAGAATTTTCACTGACAATTGAGTGTTTCGGTAAAGGGTCGGTGGAGAACCAGAAAGAGGGGGTAGGATAGAAGAGGCTTTTGGGTTTGCGAAGGTTAGGTTGAGGTTGTGGTTGGTCAGGGGAGAATAGATCTGCTACTGAGGAAAGGTCAAACAGGAATCTAGCAGCAGCAGAGTCTATTGGTTTGGTAGGAAGGAGTTGGGTTGTTTTTGATGGTGTTGATGAGGTGGTTTGGGTAGGCTGAGGTGAGATAGGGGTAGATGGGTTAGGAGAGTAGTTGAAGGGTGAAGGAGGAGGTGTAGGGGTCTGGGTTTAGGTTTGGGTAGGCTCCTCCTGTCTGTGAGGCTCCTCCTGAGGGATAGACTCCTCCGGAGGGGGTGAATTCCTCTGAGTAGATGACTCAGGAGGAATAGGTTGGCTTGGTGTGTTAGTAGAGGTTTGATTAACGGTAGATGGTTGGGTGCCGGTAGAAGGTTGGTTGGCGGTAGAAGGCTTGGTGCCGACAGACCTCCTTTTCTTCTTTAGCAACTGAATTGGGGGCTCAGCTGCTTCATCGGTAGAGGCGGGAGTTTCTACAGGTGGCTGGTCTTCAAAGGTTTTATGTAGTCGCCTATGTTTTGGTTGAGGTGAGGGTGCAGGTGAAGATTGGGATGGTCGTTTGGGTTTAGGAGAGGGCTGGGTAGAGGAGGTAGTTGGTTGAGTTGGTGCTGGTTGAGCTTGGGATGGTTGGGTTGGGGAAGGTGATGAAGTTGGTTGGGCTGGGGTCTTGTCCTTTTGGCCTTCCTTCATCTCCTTCCTAATCCATTTCGCCTGTTGCTCTTCAGTAGCTACTTCTTCTTCTGGTCTCGTCTTTTTGCCCTTGGCACTCGCTTGGCTCGTAGAGGCTGCTCGCCTCACGCCCGCATCTTTGGCTTGTTGATGGAGGTTCTTAGCAACTTGTTCATCAAATTTTGCAGAATCCTTCTTGAAGGTCTTGCTAGCCACTTCATAAGCTTCCATGTTGAAGCGAGTGACTATAATCAGTACTGGCTTAGCAACCTTGTCAATGGAGACGGGCGGAAGACCTTTCTGCAGCCTTCGCTTGTTCTCGTATTCTTTATATTTGTTGAAGAAAGAAGCGGTCAGCTGCTTCTCCTTGGCCACCACTATAAGCTCATCCTCTTTTAAGGAAGAGTTGACTTCCTCAGTGTCTCGTAGGAGAGCGTTGATCAATCTGACGAATGGGCGTTTGCAGGTGGGGTTGTTCTTTATTCTTTCCACCCACTGCTTCAGTTCGTTAAAGATGATGGCGTCGTAGTTGAGACGGGTTTGAAGGTAGACGGCACTTGTAAGATTAAGCTACTGTGCCGTAAATATATCATATGCACCACTCTTGAACAGCAGCCCCTTGTCAATCAGGTGGCTTGTGCAGTAGACGTCCAATAGGAAGAGATTCCTCAGCATCTTCCCTTGAGGTTCCCTTGGGGTATCAATTCCCCTCATTGCTTCCCAGGCATGGTCAGCCTCAGCAATAGTTGATTCGAGTGCACCACCGAAATGCACTCCAATAATGGTGGAGATGGTCTTGGCGGTGATAGAGATAGGACGACCTCTAATCCATCTGTAAGTCCAGATGGCAACAGTTAAGGCTAGAGGGGGGGGGGGTGAATAGCCTTTAAAAACATTGAGGATTGATTTGTAAAGCTTAAAGGGTTGGCAGCGAAAAACTTTGATTTTATCAGTCAGCTGAGGTGTTGGTCAGCTGGCTGACACTTTGAAAATCCTTAAGCTGATGAGTGTTGGTCAGCTGTCTGACACAACTATTTTTTCAAAAGAAGTTGTCTTCAAAATTGATCACTGAAGATGTAAAGGAATTGAAATACAAACTAACTGAACAATTAAGCAAGCAATTGTCGTTAACTGACTGACACTTAATTAGTTGAAAAACTTCTTAGGTGCTGAGTCAGTTTGCAAGAGTATAAGAGACGGTTGACAAATCAGTTAAAGTGGTTCACAGATAAACTGCTACGTCCTCTACCAAGTTGGTCAGACTTGGATTTTTGAAGTGCACTAATTTTATTAAAAATCTATTTGATCTCTAATGGATCAGTGTACAACAAAAGACCGGTGTTTGAGGAGAATGATTGAGAAACAATCAAACTCGTGAGACAAACTGACTGAGTTCTAAATAATTTGAGATGAATCACTCAGTGTTTTTCCTAAACAATAACTAGAAGGAAATATTCAATGAGAAATATCTAGCTAAAGTTTTCTTGGAAGACAACGTCACAAAGAAATTGAAAGTGTATGAGTGTATGAATTCTTGACTTCTGTAAAAATTGTTGTCTTCAAAAAATGCTTCCAGTGGGTATTTATAGATAGTCTTCAAAAGCAACCCGTTAGGAACACATTTGAATTTTAAAATGTGTTTTGGCAGAGGCAAGATCTAAAAAGATCCTGGGAAATATATTCTAGCAGCATATCTACCAAAAACACAAAGTAGGAAAGTGTCAGTACAAGTGTATGATTAATCAAATAAGGAAAGGTAAACTGACACTTAAGCACGTAGAGGTCAGCTGAGATAAGTGGCTGACAAAAATGATATGCGGCTGACCAAATATAATTTCAATTTCTTGGCTGACAATCAAGTGGAATGTTTTTAAGCAAATCAATTTATGCAAGATTCAACAATCTCCTCCTATTTGCTTAAAACCATTCATTTGAAAGCAGAAAGCCAAAAAATTTAAAATTCATGCAAAAGTGATGTTAGTACCACAGGCAGAAGAGTGGAAGAATTCCTGATGCATTCATGTCGTCGCAGGCCTTGACTCTGGCGGCAATAGTGCAGACAGATTAAAGGTCAATGCACATTCCGGGTATATAGAGTTTTGGGTCCAGGGCTACGATTACGTCATGAGCAGCGGGAAAAGTAGGGTATCTCGGAAGGTTGACATCCAAACTTGGAGGAATGTCCTTTTCTGGGTCTAGCACTTTCCTGCTGTCACGCTTGGATTTAGATGTTTTTACCTGAAAGAAATGCAGTCAAAAATTAGGGCTTTTTATCTCATATGTTAAACAAACAGAAATTTCAAGTTTTTCTGAAATTATTGAAAATTTTCGGAATAAAAACTTGAAACCCTAGAATATTTAGAGAAAACAAACCAGAGAAATGTATAACATAAGTTTTCAAGAGAGTAAGCATTCAAAGCATATAAACGACTGTTAGTTTCTAGGTTTTTAAGAACAACAATGGCGGATACTGTTAGTTACGCAAAAGCGACCTTTTGAATTCCAAAGCAATTTTCTTAAGAGATGAAATACGAAACAGTAATCAGTGAATACTAAGTAGTAGAGTAGAGAAGAACATACCATTGTTATCGATGAGAAGAAGAAACAAGAAGATTTTGGGAACGAAGAGAGCAGTTACACAGAGAGAGAGAGAGTTTGAATAGAGAGAGAAATATTTTAGACAAAGGGGTTTCATAAAGTTTTGGAAAGGGCGGTTCAATGTCTATTTAAAGAAAAATTTTAGCGCAGAAGCGGGAACTTTAGATATTTTCTAAGTACCCATTTTTATCCTTGACCCCCTTTATTGCTTTAGAAACCTCTTTAGTTAAAATAGACTAAGTAAAGATACTAACCTTTAAGTCTTTCGCTAAAGGGAAATTTACGTCTTCCGGTCAGTCTAAAACTAAGTCTTCCGGTATGAAAGAAAAATAATAAGACATTTGAAATTTAAGCAGTAGGATCAATCATACCAAGATTTTTCCTTAAATAAGCAAACCTGGTGGCATCCAGTGGTTTTGTGAGAATGTCAGCCAATTGATGCTCAGTTGGAACATATTCTAGACTGATGTTACCTTTCTCCACATGATCTTTGAGGAAGTGATAACGGATATCAATGTGTTTTGTCTTCGAGTGCATCACTGGATTTTTGGAAGGCCGAAATTCTTGATGTGTTGTCACACATAATTGGACAATTTGCGATCTTGATGTTGTAGTCACTAGTTGTTGCTTCATACATAGAAGTTGAGAGCAACAACTGGCGGCATAATGATACGCCTCGTGGTTGAGTTTGCAACTGATCCTTGTTTCTTGCAAGACCATGAGACAAGTCTATTTCCAAGGAATTGACAAGTGTCACTGGTGCTTCTTCTGCTCACTTTGTAGGCTACATAATCTGCATCTGAGTATCCAACTAGGTCGAAGTTGTTGTGTTTGGAATACCAGATGCCTAGGTTTGTTGTTGTTGAAACTTATCTGATGATACGTTTGGCAGCAAGCAAGTGTGCTTCCTTTGGATCTGTCTGAAATCTTGCACAAACACAAACATCAAACATAATGTCAGGTCTACTGGCAGTAAGGTAAAGAAGTGTGTGGGTCCCAACGGGCACAATAATAAGCTAGAAGGGGGGGTTGAATAGCCTATTGTACACTTAAAAACTTTTGTTTAAGTTCTTTGAAAGATACTTACAATCTATGGAAAAGATTGAAGTAGCGGAAGACTTTCAAAGTGGCTGTTTCAAGTCTGCCGATAAGGACTACCGGTAGACCTTTGACAGGTTACTTAAGTTCTGTTGTTTAAAGGATAAAGATAACTAAAGTAATAAACATTTCAAACAGAGACAAACAGTAAAGAAATAACACAAGTAATTTGGGATGGTTCACACTATAAAGAGTGCTACGTCCACCACCAAGGCAGTCAACCTTGGATTTAAATAGTGCACTATGTTTTCCACTAGATCTATTACAAGGAATATTCCTAATGGATCGTGTACAAAATATTGACTTGTGTTTGGGGTCTAGGGAATTAAATATCTGTATAAACAAGATATTTAATTAGTGCAGAAGTATAGTTAATGAATGAATAACAACAAGAAGTATATAAATAAATGTTGATGCACGACTTCTTGTTGTTGACGAGGACTTCTAGATCTGTTGAGGATCTCTTGAATGCACTGAGTTGTAAGACTTGGAGTTATGGAGTTTCAGAGCAATCTTTTAAGTGTTCGATGATGTATATATCTTTATATCTTCAGTCTTCAATGGCAGCATTTATAGCAGGTGCACTCAAAAAGATTCGTTGGAGAAGATGAAGACTGTAACAGCTCTGTTAGGTAAAATGCATTAAATGCATGAAGCTGTCAGTCAGGAATTTCGTCTTCACAGATATCTAGGGCAGGGAAGAAAAAACCACCATATCAACTAGGCCTCAGAGAGAAAAATCCATCCCTACTATATTCAAAGACTACACTGGTCTACCAGCTGATTTAGCTCAGCCATCAGCCAACCATACATGCCCTTACCCTATGAGTAAATATTGCAACTACACCAATGTTTCTTCCTCCTACAAAGCTTTCAGTTGGAATATATCTGCTCTTAGTGAGCCAAAAACATATAATCAAACCTCTCAAGACCATCTATGGTGTACAGCCATGGCTGAAGAACTACAAGCCTTGGAAACCAATGGTACATGGACTCTACAATATCTTCCAGCTAACAAGAAAACTATAGGCTGCAAATGGATATACAAAACTAAGCATAATGCTGATGGCACTATTAACAAGTACAAGGCCAGGCTTGTGGCAAAAGGATTCACTTAGATAGAAGGCAATGATTACTTTGAAACCTTCTCTCCTGTGGCTAAAATGACAACTATAAGAGTTTTCCTTGCTATAGCAGCTGCCAAACATTGGCCCATATGTCAACTTGATGTCTCCAATGCCTTTCTGCATGGAGATCTTCATGAAGAAGTCTTCATGGATCTTCCTCCAGGCTACTCACATAACTTTCCTCAAGGTGCCTCTCCTACTGTCTGCAAGCTTGCTAAGTCTCTCTATGGCCTCAAACAATCCCCTAGGCAGTGGTTTGAGAAATTCTCTTCTACTCTCCTTTAGTTTGGATTTAATCAATCCCCAATGATCATACCATTTACCTATCAAGCTGGGCCGAGTTTGTTCTTGTCTTGTATATGTGGATGATCTTCTCATCACAGGAACCAACAGATATTTGGTTGAATCAGTTAAGTCTTATCTTACATCCAAATTCCCTATTAAAGACCTTGGACCCTTGAAATATTTTTTGGGATTGGAAGTTGCAAGAAACAAATCGGGAATTTTTCTTCACCAAAGAAAGTATGCTTTGGACATCATAAGTGATACCAAGCTTACCAATGCTAAGCCTGCTCCCACACCTATAGAGAAAAATCACAAACTGGCCAGTACCATCAGCTCTCCTTTAGTCAATCATGCATCTTACAGAAGGCTCATTGGCAGGCTACTATATCTATCTATCACAAGACCTAATATTTCATACAGTGTCCAAGTTTTTTTTTTTTTTTTTTTTTTTTTTTTTTTTTTTTTTTTTTTTTGAAGAAAGGGCGGCCTGCGGCATTTTATTAAAAAAAGAAAGAGAGAGGGGACAACCCGGCCTTAACCCAAAGAGGGGGACAAAGGAGCTGAACCTCAAAACAACAGAACCAAGAGGACCAAAAGGCCGAAGCAACTATTTCCTGAAACTATACAGTGTCCAAGTTCTAAGTCAGTTTAATGGCTAAACCCCTGGAGCATCAGTGGCAGGCTGCCTTAAGACTAGTAAAGTATATCAAAGGGAGTCATGGTCAAGGTTTATTCTTCTCCAGCTCAGCTCATTTATCTTCCAGTGCCTATTGTACATGTGATTCTAATTGGGCTGCTTGCCCTATTACAAGAAGATCTCTCTCAGGTTTCTGTGTGTTCCTAGGGAACTCTTTCATCTCTTGGAAATGCAAGAAACAGTCTACCATTAGCAGGTCCTCTGCTGAAGCTGAGTATAGAAGCATGGCCAACACTTGCTGTGAAATAAAATGGTTAATATCCCTTCTTAAAGACTTCCAAATAGAGCCTGGTTTACCTATGCCTCTTCATTGTGATAACCAATCTGCTATACACATAGCTGCTAATCATGTCTTCCATGAGAGGACCAAGCACATTGGCATAGATTGCCATCTTGTCAGAGAAATGATGCACAAAAATCTCATATCTACACACTACATTCCCTCTCCTAACCAACCTGTTGATATCCTCACTAAAGCCTTGTCCAATGCACATTTCTTTCATCTTCTTTCCAAGTTGCATATGCAAAACTTGTTTTCCACTCTCAACTTGAGGGGGGATGTTGAGATATACAATAATGGCAACAACAAAGACACAACAACAAAGACAAAGACAAATGAAGACTTCAGGGGGTCTAAGAGCAATTAAATAAGTTCTCAGTTAATAGGAGGGTAGCGAGTGTATTTTTTGGATTCCTTTTTCTTTTTGGTTTCTGTTTAGTTAGTCAGGTAGTATATATTTATATTCTTTTCTTGTTCTTTGGCAATGTACACGGATATAAGAAGTAATAACTCTTCTTCAAGATATTCATAATAAACTTCATTAGTCTGGAGGTTTCTTTAGATTATTCCTTCTTCTTCCTTGAATTAGAACACATTATTTTGTCTAACACCACCAAGACCTCGAGACCCTCGACCACGTGTCGTATCGTCCGTTTCCAAATTGTGTCTAACAAACACGGTCGGAATTTTCCTTTTCTCCCAAGACACACGCCCCATATTTATATGCATGGGTCATGTTCATCAAGATTAGTCCTAAGCTAATTAGGATTAAGCTTCCTAATCCAAGTGAAGAAATAAATCCTAATCATATTCTAATTTGAGACATAATTATAACAAATCTCCACATTGGCTCAAATTTCTTCAACCGTCTATCATCATTGTTGCTTGCACATCATGCACCCCACCATGGGTGCCTAGAATTTATCTCGAACACACGAATTCAAGCGGCCCTTGAATTCGTTCCATGAAATACTACCAAACCGGATACTTCTAAATTCTTCATAGTTGACATCTTCACTTTGAGACATAATATGAGCTCCACATTGAATAATACTCCCTTGTAGTAAATACAAGTTGCCCCTATTGTTTCCACCCATGAGAAAACGGCCACCACGAAAGATTTTCATCATTCCATCACGAACATTGTAATTGCACCCTTTCGAATCCAAGTAGCCCAAAGAAATTAAATTCCTCCTCAAGCTAGGAACATGACGAACTTCCATTAGTGTTTTTACTCCACCTTAGAGTCTTGAATTTTATTGTTCCAACACCTTCAATCTTGCAAAAAGAACCATCCGCTAAAAATACATCGCCACTTGCACTTTTGTAAGTAGAAAACATATCTTTATTGGAACACATGTGAAAAGAACAACCGGAATCAATAACTCATTCATTCCATAGATTATCACTCACGGTCACATTGAGTACATCACCACTATTCTCGTCATTGCTAATATCACCTTCATCAAAAGTGACAATATTAGCATTAGAATTCAATTCTTTCTTTACTTCATCCTTGAACTTTTGACAATTACGAATAACGTGACCAATCTCATTACAATGCCAACACTTTTGCTTGAAGTCTTCTTATTCTTCTTACCACCACTTGAACCTTGATCGGACGAATCACCAACATGTTTAACTTTGCTTCCCACATACAACACATCACTATTATTATTCTTAGAACCATTGTTCATAGAATCATCCGTTAATAATGAAGTTTGTACTTCACCCAAAGTAAGCGCGTCTTTCTCATGCATAATAGTAGTAACTAAATACTTGTAAGATGGAGGCAAAGACTTCAACAAAATTAAACTTTGATCTTCATCCTCAATTTTAACACCAATATTCGCCAACTCGCAAAGTATCTTGTTAAAAGCATTCAAGTGATCATGAATATTCGTACCTTCGTCCATCGTGAAATTGAACAACTCTTTCTTTAGATACAACCAGTTTGACATTGATTTCCCCATGTAGAGACTCTCCAACTTCTCCCATAAATCCTTCACGGATTTTTTGGAGATAACGTTGTAGAGAACATTATCCGCACAACATCGTCGGATAGTGCTAGATGCACCTTTTGATCAATTTTCTTCCATACCTCATCTTTCATATCGTCGGGTTTTACTTCCTTTCCTTCCAAAGAAATTTCTTGATATGCCTGGATCAACACATCTATAACTTTAACTTGCCACAAGCTAAAGTTATTACTTCCATTAAATTTCTCCAATTGTAATTGCGTAGAATTTCCAAATTCTGTCATCTTCAAAAAAAAATTCCAATCTCTTGATCTCAAAATTTCGACTAACCTGGCTCTGATATCAGTTTGTTATAAAAACGGGAAAATTCGTGTCTCAAGAATTCCAAGTTTCTATCTTCAATGTGGAAGCGAATTGGTCGAAAATAATAGTACCAAGTATTTGGATGAATAATGGCAAGATAATAGAAAATATAATAGAATAAACCAAAAGGGAACAAAGGATTTTACGGGGTTTAATCCACTCCAAGGCAAACAACAACTTCACTATAAACGATGAGGAATCACAATAGAGAGTTTTCAATGTACTCACCCTACCTAGGCTAGAGTTACAGGGATTGACACGATCCCACAGAGTACCACACCTCTCACAGCCCAAAATAGTCACGCACTATTTTGTCTAACACCACCAAGACCTTGAGACCCTCGACACGTGTCGTATCGTCCGTCTCCAAATTGTGTCTAACAAACTCGGCCGGAATCTTCCTTTTTTCCCAAGACGCACGCCCCATATTTATATTCATGGGTCATGTTCACCAAGATTAGTCCTAAGCTAATTAGGATTAAGCTTCCTAATCCAAGTGAAGAAAGAAATCATAATCCTATTCTAATTTGATACATAATTATAACAAAAATCCTTTGTAATCAGCCCTGCTATACACCTATTCACGTAGAAATCTTCTCAGATGAAAGTGATGCAAAAGAAAATTGTTTTGAACATTTTGGTCAAACTAGCCCCATTAATCTTTCTTCTGAATCCTCTTATGAAAGAATCAAATAATCAGACTTTTGAAGAAAAATGATGAGTTAGTCTTTGTGGGATTATTGAACATAGTGAAAAGACTACATCCAAGAAAGCTGACAAAAGATGAACAAATCTGTAAACATTTAAGAGACATTCTAGCTGAAAGGGGATCACAGCTTGTCAGGGTAAAATAACCAAGAGTTATTTTGTCCTTCCTTTGCCGTGTTTTAGATGTTTTAAAACACATGTTATTTCCTTTCTAGGTAATTTCTAAGAAGCTTGGTAATTGTCTTACATAAAGACTCAAGCATGTCATGTCCGAACTTGTAGGAATTAGATATGTTTATTTCCTTATGAACTCTTTTATAATCTTAACATTGTCTTGTTGAATTGTTTTACTTGAAAGACATGTTTTCTAGAGCTTTATATAAAGAAGTGAACGACCTTGGACATCATTACCGAAGTTGAGAATTTCAGAGAGAGTTTTTGCACAAATGCTGTTAGAAGTTTGGATGTGCCAGTGAACGATACAACATCAAAAGCGTCATCTGTCTCGCTATTCACTACTTTTGTTATACACTCTTTGTTCACTGTATTTTCAAGAGTGTTTAGATTTGAATTGATCTATATTTTATCATAAGAGTTTTCGTAACCATTTCCACTCTTAAACGATTGGTTTTCATATGCTTTTACAATCTTTGAATCTAGTGGAAGTTTTTCCATGAGGCACCATCTTCAAGTTTTTCACTTGTAAACATAAAACCATTTTTGGGCCCGCATCAGCATTTCCGCCTGCATTTTCGACTCCCTCATATTTAATTCCGATTTTAGACTGCCCTTTCCGCCAAGTAGGTTGGTCTCAAAGCACAAATTCACCTCCTGCTCAGAAAGGCCAGATTCCGGTGAATCTCTCCAAGTAAGTAGGGCATGCGGGGCTCCCAAAACCCCAAAGGGTTGAGGAACCACTGCGTTCTGTGCGACCTGCACGTGAGGAGCTTCCGGCGCCACCATAAACACATCGGGCTGGGTGGCGTTTTGAGGGGGTGGATCCCTACGACCATGTGATCGCCTTGGTGACGGAGATATGTGCTTGCGAGCTCGTGTTCCCTTAGGGGACAGGGATCGCTGTCTACAAGCTTGCAAACCTCTTGGAGATGGATATCGTCTTGAGCGACGAGAATACACAGAATCCTCCCTACGAGGGTCCCACTGGTGACAAGAATCAACTGATGCATTGCCCTCTCACTGTCTACGCCGGTCTTGAGCTCGTTGCCCTATAACCTCGCCTACTCGGGGCTTAAGACGGGAATGAACACTTGGCACCACCCGATGGCTGGCCCTGCTCTCCAAGCATCTCTGCTTCTGGTCTCTATTGTCAGAAGGAATCATTAAGGGCTCCTCCATACGCAAACCTGGCCTAGGCAAACTAACGCCCCGGTTTAGGGCAAGTACTCTTGTGAGTGGCCCTAACTCAATTGGTAGGAAGGCTTGCCCATGACGAGCAATCAAAGTTTTCAATCACTGGAGTCCACTTTTTTTTTTTAACCGAAAAAGACACTTTTGGGTGCGAAAAAACTTTGGTACCCTTAATGAACTAAAGGCGCGCCACGAAGTTCACTTACTCAGTAAATTGCATTGCATCAATTTTCGTACCACGATGCATCTACTTAAATTACATCAATTTGCATCGCAATACATCAATTTAAATTACCTTTTTCCTAGTACACAATCAACAAATAATTCAAATTTATTTGCATCTTTCTTGCATCCCAAATCAAAATCAATGCATTACGATTCACAAATGATGTGATTCAAAATTAATGCATCAGATTCAAAAAATTGTTCAACAACGAAAAAAATTCTATCCAGATATTTCGTCGAACACTTTACATGCTTAGTAACACAAAACACAAAAATAAATCTATTTTGAATTGCAAACACAATGATGATGATGATGAACAATAATAACAACGTAATATGAATAAGTAAAAGAGTAAGAAGTTAGAGTGATGAAGAAAATGTTATGTAGTAACCACCGTTCTTCTTCACCACTTAACTCCCCACTCTCTTTTCTCGGGTGAACGAATTCAACGACATGGGAGAAGAAGACGAAATTTACAACATTCCCTGAATTTGGATATTATAGGAACAATATTTAGAAAATGAACTTTAACGGTTAAAAAATAAAACGGGAGAGTGGTGCGAATAAATATTTAAAAAAGTATACCGGCCCGCATTATCCCCTTCATTTTTGGTGTGATTTGAAAACAAACTTGTTGGGCATAAATGAGATTCCATAGACATAAATAGTTTTAAAATTTAAACCCACACCTATTAGACTAATTAACTGATAACTGATTAACAAATTGACTAGAAAAACCCTTCTTAAACAACATAGATAAAAGCTATTTATGTCACTTAGCCATATACAGGTGATGTAGTTGCAGTGATATGCTATTATGCTTAGTGTGAGCAACGAAAGTTTACTATTCTATATATTATCCTATTTTGTTGCATAAAAAGCTTTGAAAAGTTTCTCTTTTTAATTGCCTTTTGTTCTTGTTTTTTCTTTTCAAAACTGAATAGTTAAAATTTTCGAATTATTATTAGTCAAGTTTTATTCATTATCTTAATCTTTTGCTGAGAGAATCTACAGTTTTTTTCTTCAAGTACAAATTAAAGTAAGTCTCCTGTAAGACCGTCTTACGAATCTTAATTCGTAAGACAGAGCCACACTCTCTTACAACTCAACTCACCAATACACGATGAGTCGGGTAAATAAGATCCGTCTTACAAGGCATAATTAAGGTCATATTATAATGTCATTTTATTTTAATGACTTTCAAAATGAACTTTTTTTACTAATGAGAACTATTTACCCATTAGTCAAGTTTTGTTTATCTTCTACTACCATTTTTGCTTCCCCCCACCCAATTTTTTTATTTTTAATTTTGAGAGAATCTACCAGTTCTTCCATTCTTAAATAAATATCTCATATTTATCTGAGACATTTCACTACGGTAAGTGTTTTCTTCATTCTTAAGATAAAAATAGAAAAAAAAAACATTATTAATTTGACATCACTTTTAGTTTTAGGTATTAAGAAAATTTAAATAATTCGTGTTAAAAAAACAATAATGAACACCTATTTTGAATCGAACAAAAGATAATTTTTCAGTTTCAAAAAATTAGTTTCTTTTGGCTAGTCATTAAATTACACTAAAATTATCATTAATTTTAAAAACAACACACTTTTTGGTCCCTTAATTTTCTGTGAAGTTTCGTTTGGATTAATAATGTATGGATGAATTCATTCGTATTTTGGTGTAAAATGAGATAATTTGCTAATAATAATTTGCTCGGCAGGTGAGGGGAAGTTTCAAACACCATTACAATCCAAAAGTCAACCTCTCAAAGTCTCTCAAACCAAATTTTAATTGGTTCGCCCGGCCGGTTGAGGAGGTTGTGGTGCCATTGTCTGAGTTGCTAATTTTTCAGAGATGGAGGAGATAAAGTTCAAGGGAAAGGGGGAAGCTATTCTTCTTTCGAAATTCTTGGATGATATGCTTCCCACTAGACTGTCCTGGCAATCGCCTAGAGAAAACTATGGTCTTTGGGTTTTCTGGAGTGCAGTAAAAGCATCCGATCATATATCAATTCAGGATCGAATCAAAACTGCACTTTCCGCCTTCGATTCTCATTACCTTAATGATGTACTGATTCAGTTTTGGGCAGCCAGTATGACTGAGGATGGCCGGCATCTCCTCACAACCTCCTCACAACCTTTAGCTATTAATTATCTGCCAGATGAAAAGTTGATTCAGTATAAGAAGAATTGTCCGAACTATAAATTTGTTGCTGAAGGAGAAGAGGACCACAACCTAACTGATGATGGTCCAGTTAGCCGGGTTTTTCGGACACAATTGCAAGAATTTAGTCCAAATCTGAGTTATTACTCGGTCAAAGAGTATCCAGAGCGTGACCTTGCCTTAGGATGCGGTTTCGTGGCAACTTTGGTTTTGCCCGTGTTGGAACCTACTCTACAGTGCTGTGTTGGTGTAATTGAGCTCCTTTTCACCAAAAATCCACATGCTCACTACATGTTAGTGTAAACAATCAGAATCGTCCCCTTTCTCATTCCTCTTTCTCCCATAAATACAGCCTAACCGATCTCAAGAAGGAAGGGATTCAAATTCACCCAATCACTTCCATGATTTCCGGCACACATCCTAACAATACAATCTTAACCATAACAATACAATCCTACTAATAATACACCATTGACTAATCTATACACAAGATATATACACCGAATATTAAGGAATTAATATTCGCTAACACTCCCCCGTAGACGAAGCTGGAGGGAGACGAACATTTAAACTATCCCGAAAGTCTTCGAATAAAACCAATGGAAGTCCTTTCGTAAAGATGTCAGCTAACTGATGGCGGGAAGGAACATGACGAACCCGAACTTCGCCCCGAGCAACTTTTTCACGGACAAAGTGAATGTCCATTTCAATATGCTTAGTATGTTGATGTTGAACCGGATTACCTGATAAGTAGATCGCACTGATGTTATCACAGAAAACCAGAGTTGCTCGACCAATAGGACAATGAAGATCCCTAAGCAAATTCCGAAGCCAACAGGATTCTGAAACAACATTTGCCACACCACGATACTCGGCTTCGGCACTAGACCGAGAAATGGTGGGGCGGCGTTTGCGAACCATGAAATTAAATTGTCGCCCAAGAAGACGCAATACCCGGATGTGGAGCGCCTAGTATCCGGGCAGCCTGCCCAATCCGCGTCCGTAAATGACACAAGCGAGGATGTGGAGGACGGATAGATGCCCAAACCATGATGAGCCGTCCCCGAATATACCTGGGATTATACGCTTCAATGCTTGCATATGAGCATCCAGAGGATCATGCATGAATAAACAAACTTCTTTGCACAACATAAGTGATGTCGGGCGTGTGAATGTAAGATATTGCGAGGGCAAGCTAAGCTGCGATCGAGACGGATCGGCATAAGGAGCACTTGAGTGAGCACTCAACTTGGCCTTGGTATCAACCGTGTAGGCGAGGTTTACAAGCGGGTCATACCCTTGCGCTCAATTATTTCCATGGCATATTTCCGCCGAGATAAGAATAAGCCTCCATTATGGCGAGTAACAGCTAAGCCAAGAAAGTAACTAAGGGATCCCAGGTCCTTGATGGCAAATTCCGAACTAAGAGAAGAGATAATAGTCTCACACAAAGTCGAGGATGAAGCGGTTAACACAATGTCGTCGACATAGACTAAAAGATAAGCCATATCTCCATTAGCACGGTACACAAACAAAGAATGATCGGTGCGACTTTGAGAGAATCCCAAGAGGAGACATAGGTAGAAAAGCGTCGACCACTTAGGAGCTTGTTTTAACCCATACAAGGATTTCTTGAGCAAGCAAACATGATCGGGGAATTCTTTACTCGAAAGCCAAGGTTGGTGCATGTAGACAGATCTCATGAAGATCGCCATGTAAAAGGCATTTTTACATCAAGCCGACGTAATGGCCATTTCAGAAACCGCAAGACTCAACAGTGCGGATTGTCGCCATTGGTTTGACCACGGGGATGAAAGTATCGCCACAATCAATACCCACTCGTTGTGTCTTCCATCACAAACAAGACGGGCTTTATGCTCGAACGAACCATCGCCTGTCTTTATGAGAAAATAGCCACATGCAACGAATAACATTAGCCCGAGGTGGACCGGGGCACCAACTCCCAATCTATTATCAATAAGAGCATTATATTCATCATGCATAGCCATTTTCCAATTTAGGTCATGAAGAGCGAAATAAGTTGGATGGTAGAGGAGATTTGGACACGACACATGCAAATTGAAGGCAGCTTGGTTTGAAAATACCCATCGACTACTAGCAGGCCCACTGTGAGGGACGGCAGGCGGAGGCGTGGGACTGGACAGATGCCGAACAGGAGAGGTAGACGTAGCAGTGGGAGATGAGTCATGGGCCTGCCCAGAGGCAGGTGGCGAAGGGGGCAGAACAACCGTGGGTTGAGCCAAGGGAGGCTGTAGGGCCGAATCGGCAGGAAGAACCGGAGAAGAGAGATGATCCAACATGTATGGGGATAACCCATCATCCAAAAAATCATATGAAGTAGGCGAGGATTTATGTATGTAGCTAAACGGAAATTTAGATTCATCAAAAATGACATGTCTACAAATGATTATTTTTTGGGATTGGAGATCATAACACTTGTACCCCCTATGATTAGGAGGGTAGCCAAGAAACACACACGGGGATGAACGGGCCTGAAGTTTGTTGATGGACGGAGATGGTATCAAAGGATAACACAAGCAACCGAAAACACGAAGGTGAGAGAAGAGAGGAGGTTTGCAATAAAGAACTTGAAGAGGAGAAAGGAAATTAAGAGAAGAGTTTGGAAGAATATTTAAGATATAAGATGTAAGTTGAACCGCATGGTGCCAAAACGAAGAAGGAAGGGAGCCATGAGCTAACAACGTACGAACCATATTGTTTATCGTACGAATCTTACGCTCGGCTTTTCCATTTTGAGGGGAGGTATATGGGCAAGATAACCGAAAATCAAGACCATGAAGATTACAAAACTCCCAAAAATCCTTATTGTCAAACTCACGACCATTGTCACATTGAACGTTTTAATGTTACGTTCAAATTGAGTTTTAATATAAGTGCGAAAAGACAAAAAGGTGGAGAACACGTCTGATTTTCGGGCTAAAGGAAAAACCCATAAAAAACGAGAGAAGTCATCAAGAAACAATAAATAATAGCGATGGCCAGAAGAGCTTAAAACCGGGGAAGTCCATAAATCACTATGAATTAAATCAAAAGGAAATACAGTGCGAGAGCTAGATTTAATAAAAGGAAGTTTCACATGTTTGCCAAGTGAACAAGCGTGACAAATATGAGAACCAGTGGTCCTAGTACAATGGATAGATTTATTTTTCCTAAGAGATTCCATCACAGTGTGCGGGTGTCCCAAACGCTCATGCCATAGAACAGGAGACAAAGAAGTAAGAGCAAATTGAAGATTGGTCGAGGCTGGGTTGGTGACAGGATAAAGATCGCCTTGGCTCTCACATCTCATGAGATGAGTCCCCGTCTGGAAATCCTTCACAGAAAAACCAAAAGGGTCAAACTCGTGAGCCCTCGAAACCGAATTATGGTGAACTTAACTTGTCTGAGACACTAGATTTTTGATTATTTGCGGAGCATGAAGAACATTTTTAAGACTAAGATTAGGATGAGAAGGAGTAAAAGAAGAATGTCCATAACCTTTAACTGGAATAGAATTACCATTACCAACGGTTATGCCATGATTTGTGCTCAATTGAAAATAGGGCGTGAGAGTACCTGAAGTAGAAGACATGTGAGACGTGGCAGCAGAGTCCATGAACCAAGTTGGTGACGGCGGAGTCATACTCAAAGTATGCATGGCTGATTCCACATCGGTAGGGACGGACTGGCTTGACGCAAGGAGTGCCTGTGGTGGTCTCGAGCCTAGCAAACCCGGCTGATGCTGCTGTCTACCAGAAGGAAAAGGTGCCCGAGGCCACTGTGGTACAGCCGTGGGATAGGGACAAGGAGGAACAGCCCATGGCCAATTCCACGCACCGCCCCATGGAGATTGCGGACTGCTTCCATACGGCTGGGAGCCATCAAACTGAACTGGACCACCCCCACGACCATGTGAACCATTACTCGGCTGACCATTACGACCCCCATTCTTGCCACCCCGCTTCCCGTTATGACGGTGTTTGGAACCACCAGAAGAGGGTGAATGCAGTGGCGCTGGAGAAGTCACCGTGACAGGGCTGGGAGAGTCCCGAGCAACCATTGCAGATGCCATAGAAGCCTTCTTTTGTAAGCCTGTTTCTTCAAGGATAAGCATAGACCGGGCTTGATGAAACTTAGGAAGAGGGTTGCTTTGACGAAGAATGGAGGCCACCCCATTGTAAGCTTCAGTCAACCCGGCCACCATCTGAAGAACCATGCGATCATTGCTCACAGGAGAGCCAACGTTTTTGAGTTGATCGGAAAGTTGCTTCAGGTGCTGACAGTATGCCGAGGCGGAGGAAAAAGACTCCATGCGAGTGGACGTGAACTCCTGCTCGAGACCAACCGTGCGAGAGTTCTTATTATCCTCGAAGATGTCCTTCAAGGTATTCCATGCGTCCATCGCAGTTTGCTCGGGCTCCAAAATCGTGTTGAGGAGGTCAGAAGAGATAGTTCCATAAATCCAGCCCAGGACCTTGGCGTCAAGGGTGGAGTACAATTCTAGTTCCTCATCAGTGGTGGGCTCCGTCCGCTTCCCTTTGGCCGAGGGAATAATGTGATGGAGGACTTGAAGGGATCGAGCATGGACTTTAAAGACCTCGGCCCATGTCGCGTCTTGAGCGTTCTCGAGTTCAAGAACATGATGACATGATATTGTTCTTGATGTTAGTGACGACCATAGCCGGATGAAGAAGACGGATGTCGACATAGAGAAGAGAAGAAGAGAGAAACCTAAAGATTCGAAGACGAAAAACGGTAGAGGACACGGAGGGTGGCGCAACGGAAGAAATCTGTGGCCCTAGACCTCTCGTGATACCATGTAAACAATCAGAATCCTCCCCTTTCTCATTCCTCTTTCTCCCATAAATACAGCCTAACCGATCTCAAGAAGGAAGGGATTCAAATTCACCCAATCACTTCCATGATTTCCGGCACACATCCTAACAATACAATCTTAACCATAACAATACAATCCTACTAATAATACACCATTGACTAATCTATACACAAGATATATACACCGAATATTAAGGAATTAATATTCGCTAACAGTTAGATTACAATATCACCAAACATGCTCACTTCGTATTAAGTTGCCAAAGTTTTTCGGCCGAGAAAATTCTTAAGGTTGGTCCTTCAATTACTTTGTCTTCTTTCGATCCTTTTTCTATATATATATGTTTGTTTATTTGGTAATTGTTTTCTGTTCCAAACATTTCAACTCTATTTATTATATATGGTCACTTCATTTTAGTTTTCCACATTTCTTGCAGGCCTTATGTCTGGTCCGTCTGGATACTGTAAATCCAGAGCAGTTGCGTGATCACGTATGTGCACTGGAATAAATATGTTAGTTTCATTATCAACTTCTTTTAGTATGTTATCTAACATGTGTTTAATTGACGATGCTTTAAAACCAGATCAAAAAAGTACATTTAGTCCTTGTAAAGGAAGAACTCATGAGGCAATGGCCCAAGTGCGTCAAACACATGGTTTACCTCTTGTATGTTTTTTGGGCGAGATGCGAGCATAACTCAATGCATGTGATGTGAAGTGCAGTAGTACCGGAGAGTTTCCAGTGATCTCAATTCCTCGAATGGCGGTTGATGACATTGATGATTTTTTGATTTCTTATACTGCTATTATTTTCTACTCATAAGTGGGCCAAGGCCAAGTTGGCAAGGCGTTCCACGCAGATAAACCATGCTTCTGTAGAGATGTGACCCAACTCAGCATAATTGACTATCCTTTGGCACACGTTGTGCGCTTGTTTGAATTCAGAGGTCATTTTGTTGTTTGCTTACAGAGTATTGCCACCGGATTTCGTGCTTATGTGAGTTCTTTTTTCCCCAGACAAGAGTCATAGTGGAGATCTCCACAATTTCCTATCCTCAATACTGACGACATTGAAGCAGCATTTAAAAACTTTTAAGGTCGTTGCCGGGATATCGGAAATGATTTATTTACTGAGATCGGTTACTTGAATGAATCCAATGTGGAAGCAAACAATACTTATTTTACTTATAACACATTAAGCACATCTTCAGGTCACGAGACAACAAACTCATCTAGGAATTTACTTCTTTCCATACAATTAGCTCATTAAACATATATTCGGATTACAAGACAATAGCTGAAGATTCTGCACGAGCCTCCAGTAGGT
>JABEVN020001982.1:12500-22954 GCA_013146195.2 Codonopsis lanceolata | reverse complement strand
GAGAGGACTCTGCCATCAACTCTCACGGTTTGTGAGAATCTTTCTCCACCGGTGTGTAGCGTGTTTTTTCACCTGTCGCCAATGCTTTTATTTATAGATCGATCCGGTTCCTTCGTGATTAAGATTGATCACCGTGGTTCAACAACTTGTACCACGTGTTGAAAGAGTTACACCAAAAGGAAACCGCACTGCTGAACTTGAGGATGTGGGCGCCGCCACAACCTTTATGGACGCCGCGCCTCGAAGAAAGGGGGGGCTGCGCACTCTCCTTTTCCTTTTTCATTTTTGGCACTTTGGCCTCGAGTTCATTGTTTATGCATCCTTTCATTTCTTTTGCATTTTAAACCCTATAACTTGACATCCGTTAGTCCTTTTAATAGGTCTTGATATTTTATGGCATATCATACAACAGGTACGAAATTGGAGTGTCTACAGAGTTCTTTTAACGATGGAGTTTATGGTAAACCAAAACTTACCAAGTAAACGAACATTGTTGGTAAGAAATAAACTCCTAAATTTTGTGGAAATTATAATGGGAGGAATGCAAGATGCAGCTTTATAATGCAATAGTTTAGATACAATAATTTATCTCATACCCTAAACTCTTTAATGGACTAATGGGATTAGAGCGATATGATGCAAATGAAATGCTCGATGGTTGTGCCTCACCGAGTAGGCTACCTACGAATCCTTTTCAGAATCGCACTAAACGTAGTTCGCCTGCCGATAACAAACAACAAGCACCGGGTGGATAGATGGGATTTGATTCTTTCCACGCCCCGGTATGTACCCCTCGAGGAAAGAATCCAACACGTATTCAGTGGGATAGCATGAAACCGATCATTTCACGCCACGGTATGTACTTTGAAGAAAGGATCCAACACAACAGGATGCAAGAGACCAACCATTTTACGTCCCGGTATCTACCCTCGAGGAAATGTTCCAACACAATAGGTGGGATGCAAGAGACCAACTATTTCAACGCCCCTGGTTTTTACCCCTCGAGGAAATGTTTACACAACAGGTGGGATGCAAGAGACCAACTATTTCCACGTCTCCTCGGTATTTACCCGCCGAGGAAATGTTTTTACACAACCGATAGAATGCATGAGACGAATCATTTCCACGCTCCGGTATGTATCCCTCGAGGAATAATCCAACAATAACAGATAATGCATGCGACCAATCATTTCCACGTCCCGGTATGTACCCTCAAGGAAATGATCCAACACAAATTTAATAACATAACAAAAAATGCATGCGATAGGGAAAGTAAAATGCATATTTTACCCTTTTCTTTTTTTTTTTTTTTTTGCTTGCGTGCATCCGCTGGGATATATATATATATATATATATATATATATATATATTTTCTTTTGGATGCTAGATGGATGGCCGTTGACTTTTGTTGACTGAGTTACATTTGTTAACTTTCTCGTTAGACTCTCGTGAGCCATTTTGCGCTTTAGCCAAACCTCGATGTTTTAAGTGTCAAATGAATCTTGGATGGGAGGAAAGGGAAATTCCCTCCCTTTATCACTTACGAGGGAGGCGTAAAGCAAAGAACCCAATTCTTCCAATTTTCCTCCATGTTTGCCGAGGAGAGAAATTATTCATTTCTTCATCTTTTTTCAATTTTCTTTCACCAAATTAATTGCTTTGCTCACCGATGGCTTCCTTTTCAAGATCTAGGAAGGAAAGACTCGATGGACTCGAATCAAAGTAAGGACGACGTGAGTTACCTCTTTAAACCGAAACATTGTTAGATATTGGTATTCTAACAATGATTGGATCAACATACACCAAGATCGGCATACCCTTGTTGCTCATCTTTTAGATCCTGTAAGTGTTCATTTTCTTAAGCCCACTTGCTTGAATTTCTTGAATTTCTTGGGTTTCTTTTGATATTTTGGCACTCTTGGAGTATACTTGTTGCAATTTTTATGCTTATGCATGCATAATTTATGCTAGGATGATGCATTTGGTAATGAAAGTATATGCAAAAATATGGAATTCATGCTATTTAAATTTGCGATGCATGCTCATACAATTGACACTATTTGATTATATATGCATATTTATGCAACTAATATATTTTGACTTTGCGATGCATGTTCATCTTTGCTAATATATTTTGATAATACGATGCATCTTGCATATATATATATATATATATATATATATATATATATATATGCATAATAAGTATGGACATAGCATAATTAATGCAATGACATGAAATATGACATGCATGATGAGATGAAAGAAAATGAGAGTCTACCACCTTTCTTTCCTTTCTTTTTTTTTCTTTCATTCTTTTTTGGCGAGTTTTTTGCGAGGCACGCCAACACCATTAACAGTGTGTGGGCGATTCGAAGAAATTGGCCGCCATTTATAAATCTTTGCCTCCAGCGGGCGTGATTACAGTTGGCTTGAACATGGTTGGGCGTTCTTACGGACATTCGACCACTTCATGATTATCGTTCATTTCGAGGTTTTGAGAGTATTGATGGGACACCACCCATACCTTTCATTTTAGCAAGGGAGAAGCCACTATGACTCCACTATGACTTTGCTACTATCACGGGCATTAAATAGAGGCGTTGATAGGAGGTTAGAGCGATTTCACCATGGCATCGGCATAGCGTGATCGAGGATCTATTGGGCCTCGTATCGATTATAAGGCGAAATGAGG
This sequence comes from Codonopsis lanceolata, assembly GCA_013146195.2. Taxonomy (NCBI): domain Eukaryota; kingdom Viridiplantae; phylum Streptophyta; class Magnoliopsida; order Asterales; family Campanulaceae; genus Codonopsis; species Codonopsis lanceolata. The sequence goes on along the minus strand of JABEVN020001982.1, from coordinate 20,259 downwards.
TTCGTATCCGTAGTGTGAAGAGATGGGCTGGAACAAAATGCTAGGAAAGTCGATGATGATGATTACGAGGTTGTCGCTCGTGTAGCCGGGGCATTCATGTTCTTTTTACGGGATGAAGATATTTGCTAATTAGTCCACCACTTTGCGGGTGTCTATTTTGGGATGCCTTACGGATGCATCAGGGTTTCGATTTTGATTGGCGGCCAGGCGAGGCTTAGTGACTTTATTCTTCCATGGACCATGCCGGTCGCATGACTCCCCAAACCTTAACGGTTTGCTTTCAGGCCTATGAGGTAGCTTTTTATTCTCTTTTTATTACGCTAGATACTGCTTGAATTTATGCATCATTCATAGGCGATTTTTTTCGCTATTTTTTTTAATGACAGTCAGGGCCTTTTCGGTTTTCGGCTTTGCTCTTGGCCTGAAGAAACATATCCACGAGCGCCTTTCCTTGCCGAGTTCGTGAATACGAGCAGGGGTGGAGAAGGATCGGGATGGCTCTAAGCCGCCCATAGCGATGAAGTGCGAAAGGGTTTCGAGCTCTCGTATCGACATGGTGGATCTCACTCCTGTAGCGGTGCATTAGCGGGACCGAGTCATACTTGACTTCTCTAGAGATGAGTAGGCGTTGCATTCGATGGTGTTGATCATGGTTGATTCTTTATATATGGGCGAATGGGTCAACCGACAACATTTTCTTTTTCTGTGGGCCCAGTGACACCACCAACACCAACACCCGGTGGGTGATCGTCCTGAATTTCTTGTCGAACCGATATCGGTGCTTGGCGAGATACTGCGTGTCTCTTGAGGTTTATCCTGTTATGCCATATGAGGAGTTTTTGAGGATGGTACTCACCTATTCCAGCGCCAGCGACTACACGTGCATCGGATGTCTCGAGATAGGCCTAGGCCTACACATTTGGTTCTGGTGCTTAGGATGATTATTTTTTGCACTGTGCCCGTGAAGATTTCTCCACTTTTTAGTACTCTTGGGAGGGAAGACTTGTGGAAGAGGCCTTGCCTAATGTTGACATCCTAGAGTAGTACCGTATTTGAGAGGGCCCACGCAAAGATACACTTTCCCCTTCTTATTTATTTCATTTTCTAACTTTGTCGTATATTTTTTATTTCCTGATCGATATCTCTTTTTTCAGTGGACGCCTCATCATATCGTAAAGTGGTGAAAGGCTTCTTCAACCTTGCTAAGCCGTACCCGGATGATAGATGAGTTTACTTGTCGTGGAAATGATGCCGTGAGCCAAGCCGAGATGATGATGATAATGATGTCATGTCGGATTAGGTTGTGCTCGAGCAAGAGGATCGAGAGTATAGTGTCGGCCGCGCCGAGCTCGACCGAGTTATAGGCGAAGGCTTAGAGAGGAACAAATCATCACGAGCCCAATAGCCTTCATATCTCAGTATATATTTTTTGATTTTTTCCCTATAACATGACTATTTTTATATTTTCAATGCAATGTATTTTATTCTACGTTGCATAATTATTTGAATCAATTATTCTAGCGATGCCTAAGAATAAAATAAAATTCACCATTACATAATTTCGAGGACACACCGTACTTAGGGATGGTTTTGGATTTGGGAGATATACTTTTGATTTTTCATACGAGGCCGTTGAAGGCTACGCATAGCCTCGCTTCTACGCATCTCTTGGGTGGACATGGGCTATCATTCACGAACAAAGGAGCAAAACCAGACACCGGTAGTTTAGGGACCAAAATTTGTACAACCTAAGGAAGAAGTGGGCACTACCTTAGGCTTCTCGGCGCGGCACCCAAAACAATGGTAGGGGCGCCTAGGGCCTTCTCTTGTGCTCTTCCTCTGCTTTGGTCCTGTTCATGCACTATTTATACAACTTAAGTTTACGTTTCGCCTGTCGTTTATCTATTTTTGTAATATAAAAGAGAGGTCCGTGGCAGCGTTTATTTTCACACCATCTTCTCTCATCTCTTCTTTTGATGGATCAGCCTCGAGTTACCTTTTCTTTACGCTTTTTTCTTACCAAGTCGTATACATTCTACCTTTTCCGAAATGGCCGGCGCATTAATACATCTTTGGATATTGAATTGTATGAGGCTTCCCTCAATTACCTTGGGTTCTTTCCTTGAAAGAGGAGAGAGAGAGTGGTTTGACCACGTATACGACTACGCTTTGTCCTTTCATGGCGGGGGCTCCACATAAACTAGGAAATGCCGAGGCGGCATCTAGGTTACAGTCGGCCTTGTCATCTTTTCAATTTTTCTTTGAACGAGATGTGTCCCATTTTTGAAAAATTCGTGCCATGGTGGGTATGCCAACCTTGGACCAATTCTTTGCCTGCTTTCTATGGAGGCGCCCCTTTATGGCACAGGGAACTATTCGGCTCGAAAGTGATGGAACTCAGAGTACTATAACGGAGTTAGCTTTGATTTGACCGTTCTCCCCACAATTTATTCGACTATAGGGACGAGCCAATATATTCTCAACGCAAGTTGGTCGCCTTTTTACGTATCTTTGGGAAGATAATTTCTTGTGGGCCAACCCGCAGTTATTGATGCTCGGGTTGTTGACTTAGTGCCGCAAGCTTCTTTACCGCCTTTAGCTAGACCAAATGCCTGAAAGCCCCCCATAGCATAAGGATCAATCATACTTAGGATCGTGAGATCCATCATCTCCACATCCTCTACATTAACCTCTCCCCATCAAAATAGGGCTTTAATCTTTGCCCATTTACCTTAAACTCTTGGTTTCCGAGAGAGGCGGAGATTACAACCGCACCATGCGGGGGAATACCTCTTGGGCTATAGGCTCCACGACATCAATGAAGTTCACCGAGTAACATCCTTAGGGTACTTCATGGCATCAAAGATATTAAACTCCATTTGTTGCCCATCAAACTCCATGGTCATTGAATCTGCTAGTAACATCCAACTTGGTACGAAGCGTCGACATGAAAGGTCTCCTAATGTAATGGGAGCCTTAGGATCTGTGATCCATCTCCAAGACATAAAAGTCCGCTAGAAAAGATGAGCTTCCCAACCCGGACTAGAACATCCTCAATCAACCCCTTAGTGGTACGCATTAGATCTGTCGGCAAAAGCCGGATAACCACTCGAGTATCCCCGTAGAGGTCCCAACTTTAAGGTCTCAAACAACGCATAAGGCATGACGTTGATTGAAGCCCCCAAGTCAAGCATAGCCATATGCTCTCGAATTATCCCTAGCGACACCGGATCACAAACATACCCGATCACTACACTTTTCGGCATCCTCTTCCTCTCGATAGACCTGCAGACACGTGTTCACTAATCTTTACCTTCTTCGACTCCGCCTCCTTCCGATTCCTTTCATAGTGCACAACTCCTTCAAGAATTTCGCATACCTTGGGACAAACTCGAGAAGATCAAGAAACGGAATGTTTACCTCAAGCCTCAAGGTGTCAAAATAGCCTTATCGCCTCCGACCTTCTCGTCCTCCCTTAAAGCGCATCGGAAACGGGGAGCGGGCTCATGAACAGAAACACCGTGCGGTGCTCTTTCTCCTTTTCAGAATCTTCACCTCGGGTGTAACTCTCTCAACCACTAACTCGTGCTCCTCATCAACAACCACTTATTCAAGCTTTTTCCCACCTCCAAGCAAAGTCATTGCAACGACATTAGGCTTGGATTCTGCCCATTCTAGATGGGAACTTTCCGAATCCTTAGCCTCCATTCTCCCAACCGCATCCGCCACCGACCCACATGTTTCTCCAAATTGCCGATGCTCGATTTAGTCTCCTGTTGGAACCGCTGAAGTTTCCATTCATGGTAGTCATGCTCGCGCTAGTGATCGAACCAGTCCTCTCAGATGCCCGCCCCTCTGTTGTTGTTCTTTGCTGTGCCGCCGCCCAACAGTGCTCAGACGATTATATTGGTTTCCCCGAAACCGCTGCCGACCTCTTGAAACCCTTGTTGATTATTGAATGGGCCGCTGAACCCCGTTGTCCCCCACTGGTGGACCATACCTTAGTTCGGATGAACATTATTTGCATTGTTGTAATTATACCTTTGTGGTGGCCTCTCGCCTCGCGACAAACCTATTGCATTAACATCCGCCACATTATCCGTCTCAAGAGTAGGACAAGAGTCGTCAATCGGGTGGGTCACATCACATATACCGCATGGATGAGGTTGTTGACCCAAAACCAATGTCTTCAACGACTCTTAACATCCGGCGCCACCAATCTTCAAATCACTCGTTGAATCACTCGATCCCCGCCGACCCTTGACTTGTCTAACGCTAGACCTCCTTCCATGAGTCCTTGTGCTTTTGGCTAGCTCTTCAATCAATCCGCTCTGCATCCCCGGTAGTTTTGTTCGTAATACTACCTCCACAAGCGTAATCCACCCACCTTTGTCTTGCTCACCAATCCCCCATAGAAATAAACAATGAGCGCTCATCATCAAAGCCATGATACTGACAACTTCGCAGAGCTTATGTAACCGGTTGTGGTAATCATAAGTGATTCATCGGACCGCCGCCCATGTTGTCGATATCCCTCTTCATGACATTGATTTGATCCGGAGGGAAGAACTCATCAAGGAATACCTCCTTCAACTCTTGCCAGAGGTAATCTTTGTTTGGTGGCGGTGATAGTACCACATGTTCGCGTTAGTCTTAAGAGTAAAGGAGAAGCCTCGAATAATAGCGCTCGAGGCAATGCGGCCGATTTTAATTTTCATACTCTTGCGGATCTGCACAAGCGAGCTATATCTGATTTGGATTTTCACCGTATCCCATTAAAATGGGGCAAGCTGGTTCAACAATCCGGCTTCAACTCAAAAGTTACCCCAGGTAAATCAGAAATAGCACTGCTGCGGTTGCTCATTCCATTCGAGCAATCCTTTGCCTCAAATGTCGAGGTGGAGGGTTGTTATAAGCCTGCGCCATTACCCCCATTGTTCACAACCTACGGACCATTATTGGGGTTGTTATTGCCTCTTCCATTACCCCCATTGTTCACAACCTCGGACCATCATCGTTCTCACCGTTATTATTATTCATCCGTTTGCAAATTTCTCTCATGTGCACGAAATATCGTCAATTTACGGAACAAAGGGGAACAACTTGATTAGCGAGCAGTATGGACCATAAAGGTTCCACACCACAGGATGACAATAATAAGAGAAGCGATTAAGGAGTAGAGTAAAGAGCGCAAACAAATAGAACGTTCCGACAGCGGCGCCAAAATTTGACAGGCTAAAATCGCACGCCTACAAATTAATTACCAAGACAAGACTTCGACTCTGAAGCTGCAGCTAGGACAAGTCGGTCGAACCAGCGAAGAAGCGGTTATCGGTTGCACAATTGTCACTTGACAAGATTGGGGGTTTGAATTATGAATTAATAACTACCTAGGGCCAGAATTAAAACTAAGTTGTAAACAATTAAAGACTAGCACTTCATTTGTCTCCGTCCGTTTATCAATCAATATCATCGGTATAATTTCTCTCTCTTCCTCCCTATTCGCTTGATCGAGATGTATTTCAATCCCTATTTCTTCCTTATTGATGGTTATAAGCGGTGACACACTCACTTATTTCCCTAATCGATTATCTAAACCTAAGCGACGTCTAGGTTCACAATAACGATTGATAAAACTTTGAGAAATTAAGATCAAGGAATTCTCTATTCTTTTTGCAAATAGAATGAAAACTAGTTTTACTCCTTTTCAATTTACCATGACACATGCATAAATCTCAAAGATGCTACTTGTGTAAAATCATAATCGACACATACTTAAGATTAAACTAGCATTAAATCAGTTGCAAGGGAAAAGAGGGTGATCAAATCTCAAAACCTAAAATCAATCTAGCAATTCAAAACAAGTGAAACTATGAATAGGGATTGAGAAGTAAAGAAATTAATACCTCAATTGAATTAAACAAGCGGTTCGGGATTCAAATCCAAAGCAACGTAATTAAGCTTCCATGAAAGCAGATGAAATCTCTAGAGAAAATTCGTAGAAGAAGAAGATGATCCCTAATTATGAAGTCAAAACAAGTATATATACTTGTTCCCCAAAACCTAATCCTAAACTAAAAGGAAACTCTTAAAGAAAAAGGAAGAGAATATTTAATAAAGGTAACCAAATACTCCTAACATCTATTACCAAAAATAACTAGTTTCCAAATCTTTATCTTTCACTTTGGCCTGAACCTCCAACCTTTCTTTTCGATTCTCGAACTTTCTTTGCTTTGAAATCGATCCTTGAGCTTTAGGCTTTTCGGTTTGGTCCCACGCACTTCGATACTAGCAATTTTATCCATCCTCATTAATAAAATTTTGCGGGGACATCACAAAATACTCGAGAATATGTCTCAAAATTACAAAAGTTTCTAAAAACTTACCAATTCATAAACTACTCAAAATTACATCAAACTAAACTAAAATACATTAAAATAATAATAAAATGTCTAGAAAATTGAGGGAATTACATATAATGAAATCCACCACATCGGTATCTTTGGGAAGATAATTTCTTGTGGGCCAACCCGAGTTATTGATGCTCGGGTTGTTGACTTAGTCTTTGCAAGCTCGGGAGTGTCGGGTAAATATTATTCCCATCATCTTGGCTTAAACTTTACTTGGCCTAGATGCTTTTGCTACCGGCGAGGAGCCTTTCCTTCTAACAGCCCCATTCGATACACATGTGGTGGATGAACACTTTAATCGAGGTTATGACCCCGAGCTTGTAGGAGGGATGTGCGGCGCCTATGGGTTATGGGTCCCATGACCATTATCGCAATAATCGATAAGCGGCGCCCATTGGATAGAGCATTTTTGCATATTGGCTCTTTTGACATAGTCGGGTCATCGACCAGCGATTCGAAACTTTTCTTGTTTACCGGGATTATGCCCAAGTTATCTGGTTGGTCTCCGTCGGACCACTTTTTATACGCCTCTACCGGATTTTTCGTCAATTTGGTAGAGAACGAGTCATTACGGATGAGAACCGTACTCGATGGACATGCTACTGCATTGGGAAATGTGGGTCCTCTTATCCGGATATGTGGGAATTGATTACCCGATGTGGGCACGATCATCTTGATCTATGGTCAGTGTTTCGGCGTTATAGTTTTATATGCGGTCTTTGCGGAGCTCCGGGATAACCTTTTCCATTTCATTAGTGGCAAGACGACATCTTCAAATATTTCCCAACCGGGCATCTTTTCCCATTTCGGTCTATCCGGGGTTCTAGGAACATGAGATAGGCATCTGTTTTCCCTTCCTTGCAAAGTATCCATTTAGAGTTTTTCTATAAGGCCGTAGAGGAGGATCTTTGTAAGGTCACTTTTCACATTATGCCTTATTCTTTTCACGTTTTTATCTCATGACCATAGCTAACTCGGCTGGTGTAGGTTTGTATCCTAAACCAAATGGAGGAATACATTCTTTAAGTTCATCCTGGACCAAATTGATAAGCCTCGTTGGTTTATGCCAAGACCTAGACTAGGCATGTAATTCATTTTCGAGCATGTTTAATGGGATCATATCTCCGAAGGCTGTGGTCTTCTTTCAAGTGATGTTTGTGTCTTGCCCATATTCAATTGCGTTGACTCGACGAGGGATGACTTCAAAACCACTTAGGAAGATACTCGTGTCATCATGTTCTATCTCGAGGATTGGGATATCCCTACTTTCTTTGTTTTCCACTATCTTATCAACAAGTATGAGTACTATGTGGTTATCGTAGATGAACTTGACATGTTGAAACAACGAG
>JABEVN020001982.1:0-2500 GCA_013146195.2 Codonopsis lanceolata | reverse complement strand
TTCTTTAAAGTTAACAATTGCAATGAGTTCCTTCACAAGAATTACTCCTAATCACAATTAGAACCACATTCATGCTTTACACAAACCCAAATTAATAACTTAACAAAGCAGCCCCTGTTATAAAGTAACCACAAATTAGAACAAAGAGTGTATGAGAAAGAGAGAGAGAGAGATAGAGAGAGAGAGAGAGAGATTTATTCAGAGTGAAGGATACGTAGTGAAATATAACTACAGGCTGCTCGGTATTTATAACCGAGCAAAGATACAAATAACTAAACCTTGCAATGACTATTGCATCATTCAATGCAATGTTCACATGCCTATACTTAGGCTTTTGACTTTCATAACACTCCCCTTTGAACATATCATTGTAAGTTGGCTAAGTGTATCTCGTTAAAATATTTAAGTCGAAAAACCCAGTAGGGAAAAAATCAGACATAAGGAAAAACGCACACAACTTAAATCAATTGTGTGCATGGGTCGCCTCGTTAAAAACCTTTTCTTGGAAAACCTAGTGAGACAAAACCATGATAAAGGGAAAAAGAGTACATCCATATATGCTTCTCCTTGAACTGACAAGGGTCAAGAGAAATCACCTTTGTAAATCTCGTAGATTTCGCATCCCAATATTGTGAACATGCTTTCTGAAGGTTGTAGTGGGAAGTGCCTTCGTAGTAAATAAACTGTAGCATTATCACTTGATCGAACATATTGGATGCTGACCTCTTTCTTCTTTTCAAGTTCCCGAGTGTATAAAAAAAGCTTTGGGGGATATGTTTGGACCCGTCACTTTTGATGTATCCCTCTTTACTTTGGGCGACACATGCGCATTGTCTTCAAATAATATTGTCGGGTCTTTGTTGGCGGTTGTCCATCGACATTTTGAATACGCCGAGTCATAGATTGAAGCCATACACACTCTCGATCGGCTTCATGAAGTGCGATCATCTCGGCATGATTTGACGATGTAGCAACTAGCGTTTGCTTTTGAGAACGCCAGAAATTGCGGTACCACCCATCATGAAGACATAACCGTCTCGTGATCCGGCCTTATGAGGATCGACATATAACCCACATCTGCAAAACCAACCATTTCATCCTTTGATCCTTTGGGATAAAATAATCTCAAATCGATTGTCCTTTGAAGATAACGAAATATGTGCTTGATACCATTCCGGTGTCTCCATGATGGAGATGAACTATATCTTGCCAATAGATTTGTAGCAAAGGCTATATCCGTCCGGTACAATTAGCAAGGTACATGCGAGCTCCAATAGCACTTAAGTATGGTACTTCAGACCAAGTATCTCTTCATTCTCTTCACAAGGGACGAAATGGATCTTTTTCAACATTCAGCGATTTATTAATCATGGGGCTAGCGAGAGGGTTTGCCTTATCCATATAAAAGCGCTTCAAAACCCTTTTGTGTAATTTGATTGGTGTACAAATTTTCTACTATGCAAGTGTTCTATTTGTAAACCAAGACAAGATTTGGTCTCGCCCAAGATCTTTCATTTCAAATTCTCCCTTTAGGTAATCAACGCTCTTGGATTTCTTTCGAGTTCCAATGATATTCGTATCATCTACATAGACAATGATAATTGTAAATCCAACCGTCGTATTCTTTATAAAGACACACGGACATAATTGATCATTTACATATCGGCCTTTCACTAAATGCTCACTTAAGCAATTATACCACATGCGACCGGATTGCTTTAATCCATACGCTGATTGTTGTAGTTTAATTGCACATAATTCTTTGGGCTTTGAGCTCGTTGCTTCAGTGCACCTTGATTCCATCCAAATTCTCATATAGATATCGGCATCTAATGACCCGTATAAATAAGCCGTCACAACATCCATGAGATGCATATCTAGATTTTTCGAAATCGATAAGCCGATTAGATATCTCGAACGTAATAGCATCCATTATAGGAGAATATGTTTCTTCATAATCAATCCTGTGTTTGGGAAAACCTTGTGCAACAAGGCGAGCCTTGTATCTCACAATCTCATTTTTCTCATTTCGCCAACAAAAAATCCATCTCATCCAATGGGTTTCATAGCTTCGTGTGTGAGAACAATAGATCCAAATACTTTCGCTTATTCAACGAAATTTATTTAAGCCTTCATGGCATCTATCCATTTGATCTTGTCATGCCTCTTTTGACATTCGATACGATTTTGGTTCGGGATCTTCGCCCCGCCATTAATTTCTTGGGATACCGAATAAGAGAATATATCCTCAATATTCTCCATTTCTTATCTCCCCTCGTTTTCCCATTACACATGTAATTAATGGAAATCTCATGGTTATCATATCATAGGCTTACTTGATTTGCATGATCATGTGTTTCTTCCGAACAATTTCACGATCGAATGTTTTTCCGAACACTTTCATGTGATTGGGGATTTTCAATCACTTTCTTTTTTGTGAGGATTTTTATCCTTTGAACTAATGGGTCGCCCACGCTCAGCGTGTCTTAGATTCATTTGC